>MU772363.1:6671-27404 GCA_026770625.1 Nicotiana glauca
ATTCGGGAGCCCGTCCGTAGAACGAAGGTGTTATTTTTCAGTTGAAGAATTCAGGAGCCCGCCCGTATAACAGAGGAATACATTTCAAGTTGAAATCAGTAAAGCGGAGGATTACAGCAAGATCCACAGCATAAGTACAAGTTCAGCAATCAAGAAAGGCCGACAATGTCAAGACAGAAATAAAGAAACATCAGATGAAACAAGCCGAAAAGAAAACAAGGCGATAAGAACAAGCCTGAAAATTTGGACAAAGGTTTTGTAATTCATAGACTAGTTTAGTATAACTTCTTATTTTCGTTTTAGCCTGGTGTAATAAGGAGGTCAGTTAAGCAGTAGCAGCAACGGCAACAACAGTGACAGCAAGATCACAGTTTCATGGTAGTCCCAGCTGCCAAAACTTCCCGAACTACATTAACCTGATTCCCTTTTTAGCCAGGGATATGTAGGAAACCTTCGAAGCAAAGGTGCGGTTAAATCCTACAAAAAATGCTTCACACGGAGTACTCGAACAGGCAAAAATCGCTCGTATCCGCTCACTTTATCTTTGCACGAAAACTCTTCGTGCTTTCGGACAAAGAGGGGCAGCTGTGAGCATGTGATTTTTGCACTATATGAGGATTACTCCCAAAAATTCATAATAAAATAGTTTTGGGTTGTGTGTGATTTTTGTGAATTTTGTGTTATTTTTCTTTTACTGTTTGTATTTTGTCTGTGCGCGTTTGTCTATTTAAGTTAATATAAAATACAAAAATATATCTTATTTACATTTAGGATTTAATTTACAATTAACAGTAATTAGGTGTGCTTTACAAAATTGAAAAGTCACAAAATATGAAATTTGCATTTAATATCAAATTGTGTGATTTGATCTTTAATTGCTTAAATTTTGTGTGATAATTATTATTAGGAATTGATTAGTATTTTAAGTTAATTCCGGTTGTACAATTTATTTTTAGAATTTTTTTGTAATTAGGAATTAAAAAAAAATATGAGAAAAGAAGAAAACATGAAATAAAGAAGGAAAATCGGACTGGGCCACACACAAAATCATCCAATCCAGTCCAAAACACATCCCATACCCGGCCCAAACCTTTAGCTCTCAGAAAGGAATCATACGACGTCGTTTCAAGACCAGCAAATCTCGACCGTTCATCCCTCCTCATCCAAGGGTCCAAATCCCATCTCCCTCACCCGCCTAAATGACCCGACCCATTCCCAAATCCAGTCCAGCCCCATCATTCCCCAAACGACACCGTTCCCTTTAAGCTAACCGATCCAGGCCGTCGATCTCGCTTGATCGAATGGCCATGATTCTTTTTCCCCTCTAGTACATAAACCCAATCACTTACCCAGCCCCCTAAACCAAACCCACCCCTTCGTCTCCAAACCACAGACCAAACGACCCCTCGAAACCCTAGAGCCGCCACCCCACCCTTTCGCCTGAAACCCGGCGGCAACAACGCCACCGGCCATGAAACTAACACCCCTAAACCACCTGACCACCCTCATTACAAATCCATGAACCGTTTAGCTCGAATCATTCCCCATCGTCTCGAATCTTCGTTTGAAGATTCGAGCAAAACTTGAACCCACTCCAACCAAGCCCAAACTCACACCCTGTCATACTCTGACCTTCCTAATCACCAAACCATCATTGGTTTGGTTCGAATCTAACCCGAACTGTTCGAATTTCAAACCACACCCGCAAGAACCCTAGAAAACCAAATGTTAAAAAATTGTCCAATTAATTAGAGATTTGGGTTTTAATAGACTTTAATCGGAGTGTTTTCGATTGAGAACACTTCGACTAAGGTCCGTTCAACCTCAAAATGGTCGAAGTATGAGTTTGAGCCCGGGTCCGTCCAGTTTAAGCTTGGAGGTAATTTTTCTTTTCCTTTCCTTTTGTTCTACATATATTCTGATAATGTCTGATTACACATTTAGTTTTGCTTATTTAAATTTTCGATTTTTGTCTTTGAATTTGTTCTGTCCATCTTCAAATGACCTTTTTGTTTGGTCGAATTGTTTCTGTTTCGTTGCGTAGTATATAATAGGTTGTGTAATCGATTCAATAAGTTTCGTCGATTAGTTAGATTGTATTATAACTCACTGTTTCTGTCACGTACCACTCGAATCACATGTGGTCTTTTTCTGATTGTTTGTCGATAATTGTTGTACAATATGGCTTTAATAGTCGATGAAATACATGTCGTCAATTAGTTCTTCAGGTTTGACTGATAGATTTACATGCTAATAGGCTATTATTGTTCAATCCAGTAGGTTTATCCCCTGCTCCTTTTCTGTTCTGATTTTTGTATCAAAAAAGTCTGCTGGTATGTGTAAACTTTGAAATAAGTCTCTTGGCGTATTTGTTGTCATTGGCCTGTCATTCCCCTTTAAAACCCTGCTGTTTGTTTCTTTAGCTCAGTAGGTGATGACCTGAACCTTTAGTGTTCATGTTTAGTGTCATATCCAATTGAATTTGATTATCTGCCTTGAATCATTGTTTGATATTAAGTATTTTGGTTATAGCTATTGTTTTAATTTCAATTTTAATGTGTTTGTGTTTATTAAGAGTCAGTAATGAGTTTAATTAGTTCAGTTTATATAAGATTGGTTATAGCTGTATTGATTCAAGAAATCATAGTTCAGTTTCTGTTTAGATGTTATAAATAAACAGATTTTAAGAATTGATTAGTTTTAAGGAAGATTGATAATTATAGGTTAAGGCAGTAATAACAGTTTGATTACAGGGTTAATTTGGGGAATTTAGACCCTCAGTAATTAGGAGTTTGCTAGTAATTAGTAGGGGCACAATAGCTGGAATAATTTATAAGCATTACTAAGTGGAATAATTAAAAATAAGCATATAATTGGTAGTGAGAACTGCACTAACCAGTTTTTAAAGACTGAATTTGTGCACTAACAGAAATAGTCATTTAGCACAAAGGTAGTGGTTAATTAAAAATAAAAAGCTGAAATCTAATGAAGGTAGCATTATTTTGGATGTCTATAAATAGGTTGAAAATTAGAAAGAAAAGGGGGAGAGATAGAAAAGATACAAAGAACAGACAGATAGAGATTGAGAGATAGATTGAAAAATAGATTGGGAGATATAGACAGAAAGAAAAGTTAGAAAAATCTGAGTCTGCACTTTGAATTTTAAGTCTTAGAAGTTCAGAATTTTCCTATATATCTTAGTTTCACCCAGAAAAACCAAAAGAATATAAATCCAAAAGAAATCCAAAAGAAAATTACTGTTTTATTGCTGATTATACTGTGATTCTGAGTTTAATTGATTAGTTAAGCCTCTTTTAGTTCAGTATTTGGTGATTTTTGAGTAAATGGAAGTGGGTTGGTGGATTTGAGTTACATCTTAAGGGCCTGAGCTTACTTCTGGTTAATTTTGTTGGTTTTTTGGTCCTCCTATACACATTTCTGATGTAAGCTAGTGCTGTTGAAGTGAATCTGTTGATTTCCTTTGGGTTTTTAAACATTTCTGGGTTGATAAATCCACTTCCTGGGCCGTTTCAAGTACTAATTGTTCTGCTGTTAGTCGTCTGCTCTTAATGACTCCTCTTGTTGTTGTTTAATATACAGGTACATATTCTAAAATTCCTGTAGACTTACAGTTGAAAAAATAAAATGAAGCTGCAGCAGTGTTTATTTTCATCTATTTTTCGCTGATTTTGTTATATTCCATAATAGTTTTGTTTTCATGTTAATAGTTTGAAAGGAAAAATTATATAAATAGACTGTTAATTAGCATTGGGCGAAGTTATGAAGTATTATGTAGTTAAGACTATTGTGGACTGTTAATTAATATTGGACTGCTAACATCTACTAGTTTAGTATAATTGTAGTTTTGTTCAGTATATTTATCAATCAATAAGAATATAAAGTTATAGATTAGTAACTCAACGATGCTTATAAGTATTTTTGATCAATATTATGTTGAGGCTAGTTTCATTTTGGTGTGATTAAGATAATATCTCACAAACTAACAGGAAGTATCACAGTGTGAGAAGAAATGGATTTAAGTCAATGTAAAATTCGAATGCAAAAGCTAAGTCTCAAGTTAAACACCTAAGTCTAATTTTAAATATGATGTTTTAGTTTGAATAAGTTTGTTGAATATAAATTCAAATATTAGTGTTTCAAGTTAAAAATCAAAGAACAAATATCTGAAAGTTAGTAAATTAGATTGCCATGGTCATTCACCCCAAATCGCTATAGTAATCCATTTAACAGGATAAACTAAGTGCAAATTAAGCTCAAATTGAATGAATTAGATATCTTGTTTATTGGTTATAATTTTATTTGGTCTAATTGGCAATGGTTTACAGTTTGGACTAAACTCTGAAGGCCCAAGAATTTGCTACAAGTCAAACCCCTTTTAAATTACATAGGAATGTGGGTGATTAATTTGTGAATATAAAATTGAGTTTCGAATTAGGTATCGGGTTCAAGCTAAAAGGGTTTTCCCTTTTGTTTGAATTCGGACTTGAATTCATTGCCCGAATTTGCATTTGAAAATTAATTAACCTTTAGAGACAAATAATCCATAAAAAACTCTAGCTTGCTCTTAGTTGGCCTTTAATAATAAAAATGAGATGAGCCTCGCCAAATCAAATGCATAATTGCGGGGCCCTCATTAATTACTTAATTAAAAATACCTAGAAACTAGGGACGGGCCGTTTAGCAAATTTCACGGTCTTCCCAAAAGATAACAACACGCTAGTCGCTTTAGGCGCGATTTTTAATAAAATTACATTCTTAAATTCGGGTGTGTATTTCATACAACCCAGATCCAAATCCGAAAACGTCAAATAAAGATGTGTCGAGGATCCGGGTGCATTTCATGTGACGTGATCCGAAAACATATTTTTTAGGCGGCGTTCATTTTCGTAAAAAAAATAATAATTAAAAAGCGGTAAATAATTATAAAATTGCACTATAGGTTGGAGCATGTAAAAAATTAGATTTGTAGCCTTTTATAATAATTTAAGCGACCGTGCTAGAACCACGGGATCCGGGGGTGCCTAACACCTTCTCTCGGGTCAACAGAATTCCTTACACAGAATTTCTGGTTCGCAGACTCCAATTGGGAAGTCGATAATTTTCCTCGATTTGGGATTTAAATTAAACCGGTGACTTGGGACACCAAAAACCGATCATATCCCAAGTGGCGACTCTGAATTAAATAAATAAATCCCGTTTCGATTGTCCTTTAATTGGAAAAAACTCCCTTGCGCCCTCGTAGGTAGCGCCGAAAGGAGGTGCGACAATTAGTATTTCAGATTTTTATTTTAAATGATATTTATCTTCATCTGTTTTATTAACGGGGTTATTGATATAAATGGTCGGGCTTGTCTAGTAGTGTGCTGGGCGCCATCACGACTGGGTTAGGGTCGTGACAACATTATACAGATTATTATCCAATCCGCTAAGAATATAATTCTTGCACAAAAAGTCAGAATGCTTTCACGCCTCCATCACGAAAAAGCTTTCATTCTCTCGAGTTTCATCTGGCAGATCATGAACATCTTACTTGATGAACTTCTGTAGACATAACGTAGTCAAGTAGAAGAACATCTTTTGCTGCCAGCGTTTGAAATCAATCCCGAAAATTTTTTCGGGTTTCTCTGCTGGTGCCAACGCCGGTGTTCGGCTTGTCGATCCGTTGGCAGTCACCATCGGAACAACTTGATTTCCGTTGTCATTTGTCATTTTTTTTGTAAGAAATGACACAAACAAATGTTTAAAACTGGAGTAAAAAATCACGTAGATTTTAATCTCCAACAAAACGCCAAGAAGGCTTTACTCTCCAAACAAGAGTACACAAAACCACAAAGGTTTTAGTTTCCAGAATAATAAGAATAACATAAATGCAGAAATAAAATTATTAAATTCCTTAAGCTTGTTACTACTCTGTATTTGTAAATAATGATTCTGGAAATTAGAACGTTAGCTTATAAACATAAATTTAAATGAAACAGAAATTAATTCGAGCCCACTGGATTCACAGTGTCTCCTTAAGAAATTTAATCCCCTCCTAGTACCCAAGGTTATGGATTATTTCCTCCCAGGATAGAAAGAATTACACAGTGGTGTAGCGGTATTTCAAACCCCAGTGTTTCAGCGAACACAAAGTTCGGCAGCAAATCACACTTACGGATGCATTGTTTGTAGTTAAAAATAATGCAGAATAAGGGAGGAGAACTCAGAAGTCGAATGAAAATTCTGAGAGGAAGGAATGCAATGTATAACCAATGTTGAGTTCAACTGAAGAGGAAATCAGATTGCTCGTTTTTCGTTTTCTGTCTGTGTGTCTTCAACAAGCTGCTTGCACCATCTATTTATAGTGCAGTTAGCTGCTAAAAACGGACCCGCTACCACTTATTTAGTGGAGCACTTGGCCATGGTGGATGGAGCACCAGGTTGCTGATTAATGGAGCAACCATTTGCCATGATGAGACGCTCCAAAAATTAATCAATCAATCGATCATTTGACCAAAGCCGAGCCGAGTGACGACGACGACGACGCGAGGCTTGCGTTCTTCCTAACTCTTTAAGAGCTACATGAAGTGCATTTATATATAAACCCACCAAAATTCTTTTCCTCTACCAATGAGGGACAATGTTTCTTTAAAAAGAGGGAGAAAATTAAAATTTTACTCAAATTTTTCATTTTTTCCCTCCATTTCTTATTCACCCTCTTTTTAATACCTTTTCATATTAAAAAGAAACTCAAAAAAAATTAGCCCAGAAAGAAATGAGGCAAAACAGAGAGTATTGGGATTTTCATTTGAAGGGTGGTTGCCCCTCTCTGTTCCGCTATTGATTTTCCTCCATTTAAAAAAAAATAGCCCTTGTTTATGACAAAATAAGAAGCAGACGATGTTTGAACATAAGAATTTTAAAATTCCTGAAAAAAGTAATTTTTTTTTGAAAATTTGAAAAACTCCAAAAAACTGTTTTTTAAAATTTTCACTCAAATTTATGTCCAACCACAATTCTCAATTGCAAATACCATTTTCACTTGAAAACTTCTTTCAGCATTTTTTTTGGAATTTTTCAATTCTTATGTTCAAAGGCCTATTAAATGATGAGTAATTCAAGTAAGCTATGGATTAACATCCAAATGAAGCTTTTTTGTGATAGTTATACTGCTAGATGATATTCCTTTTTAAGTCTATGTTATCATGACTACTTGTCTAAAAAATTGTTTTCCTAAGGTGCATTTTCTGCTTTATTTAATCAGAGATCATCCATCAATTTAACTTTTTGCTCCACCTCTGAGACTGTAACTCAGAGATGCCGTGTGGGAATAATTCTTAGCTTGAAGGTATCCATTTCAGTCTTAAACTGGTTTGATTTTCCAAAATGCTCAGAATAATTTCTCCAAAATCTATTTCTGAATATTAGTAATTGACCATGAAATGGATATGACAGGGGAGATGGCAGAACCACAACCAAACAACAAATTCTTTGTTTTTGAATTCTAAGGAATGTGAATGCTGGATGTCTATTTTTGAGTCACTTTATTGTTAAAGATGCACTCGTTGATACCTTAGTCCATTTTCCTCTGTCTCTAAACTATCTATGATCAGAGGCGAATTTGAGATTTTTATAACATTGGTTCACTACTAAAAAATGAGAAAGAAAGTATTAAGTGTGATTTGATCCCTAATCCTTTAGGTAAATAACTAGTCATTCAATCAAGTGCACCATTTAGCCTCTTTGGAGCTTGTGTGCCAACAGAGAATGCTAGATCAATTCCAAAAAAAATGTACATAAAATACCTAGTTTGACGGAAAGACCATAGTTCACGTACCCCGTTAATTTGCCTACAAATCCGCCCCTGTGTGTGATTGGTAATGCTGCTTCTTTGATATGGGTGTGCATAAAAATGTTTTCTGTTGACTAGAATTCTTGGAATGTGAATGCTAATGGCTATTTTTGAGTTTCTTTGTTGATAAACATGTTCTTTTAGTACAATAAAAAAATATGTTCCTTTTATACTTAATCCCATTTCCCACTATTTTTTTTAACTCTAATGAATGGGAATGCTCTTGTTCCGAGATAGGTGTGCTATATTATATTTTTCTCTGTTGAAATGTGGAAGTACTACCCGATTCTTAAGCCTTAGGCTCAATGCATAATTTGATAAATACCGAATTATCGCATCGAACTGAAAATTTTAGTATTTGATATTTGATATTTTGGGATTCGATATGGTATTTGGTTTAAATTTTAAAAAATATCGGTATTAGGCATGGTATTTTATATTTTAAAATAAAATATCAAAATACCGATATCGTACCGAAATATATATTATATTACACAATACACATATTATTAATTATAAAATAAATATAAAAATATAAAATTTTAATTTTTCTTTATTCTCTAAGTTCATCAATTAGCTCTAAGCAAGTAATAAGACATTTCTAATGATTAAATTTATTTTTTATTTATAATTTTCTCTTTTTGGGTTGATATTTGCTAGTGTTGGATAAATTTTTTGTCAAGCAATGTTTTTAGTTTTGTATATTTGAGTACTTTAATTTAGAATATTACAGTTTATGATTCTATGTGCTAGTTGGTATTCAAACAGAATAAACCGAAATTACCAAACCGAATAAACCGAAACCGAAAGGAGAAAAATCGAACCATACTGAATTTAATTATGTGCTGTATTGGTATTGCATTTTAAGAAATCAAATGCTGAAAATACCGAATCGAAATGTCTAAATACCGTACCGACTGACGACCACCCCGCTACTTAAGCCCTTATATTCTTTGTTTCCAAACTAGGTAAAAAATCACAATCCTGCACAGTTCTTTGGCATGGGTGTGCCTAAATATGTTTCCTTTTGTCTAGAAAACGAGGCATTTGTTGTTGTTGTTAGTCAGGTTCTTGATACTGCTGTGTGTTATCTTAGGATTTTGTTCTTGATGAATTATCTCATAATTTGTTATCTTGTAGATAACAATAGATATAGTACTTATCAAAAGAAAAAAGAAAAAAAGAGCGGCATATTACGGAAGCATCGAAGATAGGTGCTCGACAATATATGCTTCTCTCCAAAAGTACTTTTTTCAAAAGTATTTTTGAAAAAAGTATTTTTCAAAATAAGCTGATTTCTCCAGCTTGGCCAAACAGGCTATTAGCCATCAAACGCGAGAAAGAGTGGAAAAACAGTGGAAGAAAGACAGATTTCCTTGTTCTTCAAACTGAATGAGGAGTGTGTCCGTCTTTGCAAGTGAAAAAATGAAGAGGTATTATTACTTTTTGCTCGCGTTTGATACCGAAAAAGTATATAAATTTATATATAACATATGTAATGTATATGTATATAAACAGTTATTATTTTTACAGCAGCTATATAATGTCATTTGGAGTAAGTGGTTTAGTGAAATAAATATTAGTTTTTGAAATAAATATTAGTTTTACATAAACATGTATATGTAGATGCTTTTTGTATTTGTTAGAAGAGTTTAAGTTATATATACTTTCACTATAAGGAATTTTTAAACGTCAGAACATCAGTATCATCAACGTTAATTAGTAATTTTTTGATAGCATCTACACCAGCAGCGTGATGAAAATCATTGGTTAGTATATTAGTTACTATACATTTACCAAAATCATTGTTATTTTTTTTTTAATTTTGAAATTGCGTTATATTCATGGTTCCAATTTACTTGTTTGAGTATGTATTGCTTCACATTACATGTTTTTTATTTTTCAGTCAAAAGTGAGAGATTAGTTTTTTCAAACATTTGAATAATGTTATGACATTATATTACAAAATGTTAGTAATTTATTTTATCAAACATGAATTCCATGATATTCTTATAAAACGTATATTTTTAGTTTTTGGAAGGATCTAAACTAAATATTATTAATTTGAAAAATATATAAAAATTATTTTTAGGCATATATTTATTATATTAACTTTTAAATTTTGATAATTACTTTATTTAAAATTTAATTTAACTATATAATTACACTTGTACAACTAATAACCCGTTTGGCCAAGCTGCAAAAATCAGCTTATTTTGAGAAGTGCTTTTTTTCAAAAGTGCTTTTCTCAAAAGTAGTTTTGGTGAGAAGTAGTTTGTGTTTGGTTAATTAGTTTGAAAAGCACTTCTGAGCAGCAATTAGTGTTTGGCCAAACTTTAAAAAACTACTTCTAAATGTATTTTTCTCAAAAGTGCTTCTAAAAAAAGTGCTTTTGGAGAGAAGCTACTTTTTTCTGCTTCTCCAAAACTGCTTCTGCTTCTGCTTCTCCCCAGAAGCACTTTTTTTCCTTCCACAAGCTTGACCAAACACCTTAATTTTTTGTCAAAAGTGCTTTTGGCAAAAAAAAAACACTTTTGGCAAAAAAGAAGCTTGGCCAAACAGGCTATAAATAGTAAACTTGTAATTACGTTATGATAAACAAACAGATCATCGTAATTATATAATTGTGTAATTATTAGGATAGTAATTACACTACTTAATCTTTCCCATATTTGCTTGAAAATTTTAATTTTAAATCATACTTGTACTTCATACAAATAGGCATTTTGTATGTCAATGTATTTTCCCTATAGTATTGTTTATTCCCTAAAAAAATTGTATATCCATTGACCAAAGTGCCCTTGATTCCACCTGCCCCAAATGTTTTCCCCTATTTACGCAGACGCTTCAACCAAAAAATAGCTTTGAGCATAGCCTTAGAAATGAAGAAGAATGAGGCAACAGAGAGAGATTAGGATTTTCTGTAAAAGGTGGTTGCCCCTCTCTGTTATGCCTATGATTTCTCCGTTGAAAATCAACAGCCCTTTCAATTAAATCAAAAACACAAAAAAAATCATCCAAACACACCCCTAATATATATTCCTCTTCCTCTTCCTCCTCTCTTTGTGCTGCTCCTACTGAATACTGATGTTGTAACGAGGCTGTGATGATTGCTTTTTCCATTTCTGGCTATGTTCAGTTCACGGCATTGAGAAACTATCCGACCCGTATCTTGGCGGGGCGACCCGGTACGGTTTTTGTATAGCTAACTGGTGTTTGCAGCCATGGCGGCGTCGCCTTCTCTTTTGCTTTGACAAAAAATACAGCAAATCTGAGCCCTCACGAAAAGGTCCGTGTAATAGCCTGTTTGGCCGTGCTTCTAAAACCAACTTATTAGATTGAAGAAACTAACCCTTATTTTTTGAGACCTCACAAGTCTGCAATTATGAAAAGGGTAAAGGTTAGCTTAGAAGAATTTAAAGAAATGAGGCATAAACAGAGAGTTTGGGATTTTCTTTGAAAGGGTGGTTGGCCCTCTCTGTTTCACTATTGATTTTCCTCCATTATATAAAAAAAGAGAAAAAAAGTACCAACAGCCCTTTTTATGTCTTTACGAGGAAAAATTTTATTTTGTGTCTCATAACACTAGTTGCATGAGCAACCTTTTTGTCTCATGGTTTTGTGATAAAACTTCTCCTATGGTTTTGTGATAAAACTTTTCCTTTATGACAAAAGCAGTGATGCCATGTGACCAGGAGGTCGCGGTTCGAGCGGTGTAAATAGCCTCTTGCAGAAATACGGTTGCACATGATAGACCCTTGTGCCGGCCCTTCCCGGACGCGCGCTATGCCATTTATACTAACATCTCTGTTTGGAAGCAGCGCCCTGGGTTTTTTGTTGTTGTTGTATACTAACATTTTTGTTTTTCCTATGTGTGCTATTTTACGGTGTTGATGGAAGGTACTTAAAGAGGCACTGGTGATGATGTTTCTATCTGGTTTGGCAACCTGGTATGGCCTGTGATTGAGAGTTTTGAATCTTCTCTCACATGCAACCGGTGTTTTGCAGCCATGGCGTTGTTGGCTTCTTTTTTGCCGTATCATAACGCACATCTGACCCTCATTTGCTTGAAAGTACAAAAAATAGAATCTTTTCCATGATTCGATGTTGGGATATGTCGGAACCTGTGACCTTCTGCCACAACTATTAGATTGCAAACCCAGTAACTCAAAATGATTTGTAGAAATTCAAACTCGAATAAAGTTCAAATCCTGAATCCACCTCTGGGCGGAAATGCATTTATCTGTCTGTACAGTGTAAACTAACACCCTGTTTGGATGGTTGTTCTCATTGTATAGTATTGTTACCTTGAAAAGCTACACAACAAAAAATACGGGGAAGAAATTATAACCAGGAGATAAAAAGACCTCAATGGTCCCTTAAGTTCAGGGGAAGGTCTGTAACGGGGCTGTGATGATTGATTTTTTTCTGAGCTTCATGGAATCAGGAGTTGATAGGCCGTATCTTGGTGGGGCAGCCCAATAACGGGATTTGCAGCAATGGCGGTGCCTGAGATGGAGTTCAGACCTGAGCCTCAAAATCTTTGTTATTATCATCTCTACTTTACCAGAAGAAAGAATGAGGCCGACAGGGGTAAGAGCGAGTTCTAGGAGGGTGGTTGCCCCCTCTGTTTGTCCTATGATTTCTTCTGTAATAAAACCAACAGCCCTCTTTCCTCAAAGAAAGCCAAGAAAGCAAACATCTGGCGCCTTTGCGTTAGGCATTACTGGATTCTTAGTATGAGCTTAGTCCAAAACTTCCACACTTACATGAAATGAATGAAAGAGTCAACATTCTGAAGAGGCAGTTATAGTACTTGTTTATTTGTGCGATAAACCATTAGGGCATAGGGACAATTTGACCCGTATCTTGGCTTGGTACGGGCTGTGATTTGAGGCTCCTCTTTCACATGCAATTGATTGTTTGCAGCCATGGCGTGGCTGGCTTCTCTTTTGTCTTACCAAAACACACCTCTGAGCCCCATTTGCTTTTAAGAAAATAAACAGAATCTTTTCCATGATCTAATGTTGGGGTATGTCAAACCGATGATTTTCTGCTACAAGTTGCAAACCATCTTGCAGTCCTCATGTATCACCGTCTTGTTTCAGTATCAGTTGAGCATAGCCTAGAAATATAGAAGAATGAGGCATCAGAGAGACTGGGATTTTCTGTAAAGGGTGGTTGCCCCTCTCTACGATGCCCATGATTTTTCCATTTATAACCAAAAACAACAGCCCTTTCAAATAAACAAGAAAAAAGAAAAAAATGAAATCCTTAATCCAAACACACACTATTATGTTGCTCTTCCTCTTCCTCTTCTTTTTGTGCTGCTGCTACTGATGTTGTAAAGGGGCTATGAAGATTGCTTTACTTTTTGGGCTATGTTCAGTCATGGCATTGAGAAGATACCTGACCCGTATCTTGGCAAGGCGACCCAGTATGTCTGTTGTATAGCAAGCTGGTGTCTGCAGCCATGGCGACATGGCCTTCTCTCTTGCTTTGATCAAAACAGTGAATCTGAGCGCTCAATGACCAAACAGAGAGAAAGTCATAGAATGAGACATCAGTCAGAAATATGAATTATTTATTTATTTATGCATTCATTCAGTTTTGCTGGTAAGCCCATGATTTCTTGGTGGAAGCAATTAACAATGCTTAGTTCTTTCTGTAAATCTAGCTTCGAGAGATGCATGTTGTTGTTGATCTGCTGTTGCTGTTGCTGCTACCATTCTTTTGTTCTCGCTGCTATGTGGCTGCATTAACACCCAAACAACGAGGATCATACTAAAGATAAAGGTAAAATTGAACATTTTGAGGCAGTGATGATATGACTCTCGCAAATGGCGTTATTGATTTGTATTGAGATAGCCTTAAACTCGTATCTTGGCAGGGCAATCTGGAGGAGATTGCAGCCATGGCGGTTTTGAGAAACTCAATGCCCTGATCATAGTGAGATATGAGCCTCATATGAAAATAGCAAAAATCTCAGTAGTTTAAGTCTGAGGCTGTTGTGAAGCAGAGGGCTGTGGGGAGTTTCAATTAGTGGTTTTGCCCCTTTCTGTCATTTTCTGATGCCGATGATCACTCGAATGAAAATATTTTCCGATTCCAAAACCAGTCTTTTGGTGAAAATACATATAACCTCTCTATTTTCCTTTCTTGTCACTCCTGTTTCATTTTACGTGATGCAACGAGGCAATGAAGATTTTGTTCTTCTGTGAAAGATGAATCAAGACATATATTTCTGTTGAGCTGGGAAAAAACTGTAACTTGGCATGGCAGCTCAGATAAGTCAGTGAGATATTGGAAAATGTTCCATATCTTCGGTGCTTCTTCCGTGTCTCTTAAGGCTAACTGATGCTTGCTGCCATGGTGGTTTTACCAAAGCATTTTTGGTTTTTGTCCGAGGTAAGGCGAATCTGAGCATTTTTACTTTTGAGTTTGGTTTTTGGTTTTCGCTCTTCTCCTTGGTTTTACCCCATTAATCTTAGCTTACCCCGAAAGCTTTCACTAATGACTCACTCCTAATTCCTAAAGAAAGAAAGCGAAATATGTACAAGAGTTTTTGGTTTTCGTTCTTCTCCTTGGTTTTGCTTCATTAATCTGAGGTTACCCGAAAGCTTTTTTCACTAATGACTCACTCCTAATTCCTAAAGAAAGAAAGATAATATATATAAGAAATAATTTATATTTACAGCTTTCAGGATAGTAGAAAAAGAACTGTTATGGAGATGTAACAAACAAAAGCTCAGGAGAACGAGAACGAGAATGAGGCTTCAGAGATTTTAGGATTTTCTGTTGAAAGGGTGGTTGCCTCTCTCTGTTTTAGCCCATGATTTCTCCATTACTGTAACAATCCCAACAACCCTGTAAAAATTTCATGGAATTGCCAGTTTTCACCTTGCTATTTAAGGTATATCCAGTTTTTTCAAAGTAGTTAACTTGTAGCCAGTGTTGGTGAGTATGATCGACTGCTTGAAAGAGGCGATGATGATTTTTTGTCAATCTTCTATTCCCTTCTGAGCTTATCAATTGGGCATTTGAGATGATTTTGACTCGTATCTTGGCAGGGCATGCCCCCAGATTTCTGATGGTTTTTTGCAGCCATGGCGCCGTCGGATCTCCTTTTGCTCGACTTATAACACAGATCTGAGCCTCATAACCATATTCATCTACCCGGTTGGACCGAAGCAGGGGTGATTTGCACAAATAGGAATCTGAGGTCACTATTTATATTTTGTTGCGCAAATTTTTTGCAAATCTCATTAGCTTAGTTTAAGTCTGAGGCTGCGGCGAAAGCAGAGAGCTGTGGGGAGTTTCAATGGGTGGTTTTGCCCCTCTCTGTCATTCTGTACTGCCAATGATTGCTCCATTGAAAAACTTCTACAACTACAAAACTACCCTTTTGGTGAAAATACATATGACCTTGCTAGTTTCCTTTTCTTGTTACTCTCTCGGTTTCATTTTATGTGCGATGAGGCTATGGAGATTTTGTTTTTCTGTGGAATACGAATCAGATATAAGTGGAGACTGGGGAGGGTAGTGTGCATGCAGACCTTAACCCTACCCTTGTGAAGATAGAGATGTTGTTCCCGATAGAGTTGCAAAAATTAGAATTTGAGATTATCCGGACCATATCTTGGCGGGGCATGCCCCCAGATTTCTGTTGGTTTATGCAGCCATGGCGTCTTTGGATCTCTTTTTGCATCTGTCGAGTTGAAATGTCTCAATGACAATTCATGACAAGTTTGAGGGGCTATCTATGTATTCTGCCTATCTGAAATAATAATACATATACAATACAAGCTGTTATTAGTCTATTTGGTTTAGAGACAAAGAATGAGGGTTGCAGAGAGTAGAGGGAAGCTCAAAGGCAGCTGCTCCTCTCTACAATACCTGTGATTTCATTTTTGCCAAAAAAGGCCCTATAATGCGGTAAACTGTATCCAAACGACCCCTCTACTCTATCTCCAAATCCTCACTCCCAAAAAGCTAATCAATAATAATAATATTAATTGTAGCAAAAATATGAGGCTGTGATGATATTCCTTCTTCTATCTCTGAACAAATCGATTAGGGAAGAGAACAATTGGACCCATATCTTGTCGGGGTGACCGGGACGGTGACGACTTGCAACCGGTATTTGCAGACACGGCGGTGTCTCGAATCTCTTGCCCTAGCTTTAATATTACAGATCTAAGCCTCAATTGGAAGGTTATTTTCTTAAGTGCAAACTTACAGGCTCTTTTCCGTTGAATGTTGAAATTCTCAGGTGAAAAACCCATGAGAATTTCCCCTAAATATGCAAAAAAATTATCCCAGAAAGAAATGAGGCAAAAAAGAGAGTATTGGGATTTTCATTTGAAGGGTGGTTGCCCCTCTCTGTTCCGCCATTGATTTTCCTCCATTTAAAAAGAAAAAAACAGCCCTTGTTTATGACAAAAGAAGAAGCAGACGATGTTTGGACATAAGAATTTTAAAATTCCTGAAAAAAGTAAAAAAAATTTCAGTGAAATCTGTATTTACTTTTTTTTTTTGTGTGTGTTTTTATGTTGCTGATGGAAGTTACATAAGAGGCAGTGATGATGATGTTTCTTGTATCTGGGCTAACCGATTTGGGCATAGAAATGATTGGACCCGTATCTTGGCGTGGCAACCCGGTATGGCCTGTGATTGAGATTTCTGTCTCTCACTTGCAACTGGCGTTTTGCAGCCATGGCATAGCTGGCTTCTCTTTGCCTTATCATAACATATCTGAGCCTCATGTGCAAGAAATGAAAAAAAGATAATCTTTTCTATGATTTGGATTATCAGGAAAATAGGAACGGGAGTCTTGGAGTAACAGATATGTGCCCCATTTGCAAGAAAAGAAAAAAAAAGAAAGATAATCTTTTCTATGATTTGGATTAACAGGAAAATAGGAAGGGGAGTCTTGGCGTAACGGTAAGTTCTCCTCGTGTGACCTATCGGTCACGATTCGAGTTGTCAAAGCGTTCACAGCTATTGATACTTGCATTAGGGTATCTGTCTACATCACACTCCTTGAGTGTGGCGACTCCCCGGGCCCTCGCGAACGTGGGTTGACTTGTGTACCAGGCTGCCCTTGGATTAACATGAAAATAACAAAAAACTCATTTGTTAGTTTGAGGCTGCGGTCAAGGCAGAGAGTTGTAGGAAGTTTCTTTGGGTGGTTTTGCCCCTCTGTAATTGTCCGCCGCCGATGATCGCTCAAATACCCGTTTCTTAAAACGACCATTTTGGTGAAAATACGCATTAGTCCCTCCCTTTCAATTTATGTGACGCAGAGGCTATGAAGGGGAGCCATGGCATGGCTGGTAAAGTTGCTGGTATGTGACCATGAGATCACGGGTTCAAGCTGTGGAAAAAATGCAGGGAAGACTGTGTGCAATAAAGCCTTGTGGTCTGGCCCATCACCGGACCGGGTGGACCCCGCGTGTAGCGGGAGCTTAGAGCGCTCCGGTCTTCCCTGAATGAGGCTATTAAGATTTTATTCTTCTGTGGAAGATGAATCAGACTTGCAAATCTATTGAGCTGGGAAAAATTTGTGATCTTGGCATGGCAACTCAGATGGGTCTTTGAGATATTGCAGAAGAATCCATTTTTGTTTGTTTTTTTCCCCTTTTCATAAGACTAACTGATGCTTGCAGCCGTGGTGGTCTTTTTCCAAAGCTTTTTGGGTTTTTGTCTGAGAAAAGGAGAAGAATCAGGCAACAGAGAGATTGGGATTTTCTGTAAAAGGGTGGTTGCCCCTCTCTGTTATTCCTACGATTTCTCCATTGTAAATCAACCGTCCTTTGAATTAAACCCAAAAGAAAAAAAAATTCATCATCCAATCAGACCCTTAATATATTGCTCTTCCTCTTTCTCCTCTCTTTGTGTTGCTGCTACTGAATACTGACGTATATATAGGGGCTGTGATTTTTGCTTTTCGTTTCTGGGCTATGTTCAATTCAAGGCATTTAGAAAATATCCGACCCATATCTTGGCAGGGGGGGCCAGTATGGCTTTTGTATAGCAAACTGGTGTCTGCAGCTATGGCAGCGTCGCCTTCTCATTTGCTTTGACAAAAAATACAGCAAACCTGAGCCCACACGAAAAGGCCCATGTAATAGCCTGTTTGGCCTTGCTTCCAAAATCAGCTTTAAGAAACTAACCCTTAATTTTGAGACCTCTCAAGTATGCAATTATGAGAAGGGAAAAGGTTAGCCCAGAAGATTTAAAGAAATGAGGCATAAACAGAGAGTTTGGGGTTTTCTTTGAAAGGGTGGTTGCCCCTCTCTGTTTCACCATTGATTTTCCTCCCTTATTAAAAAAAAAAAAAAGAACCAACAGCCCTTGTTTATGTCTTTATGACAAAAGCACAAGCAGCAGAAATGATTTAAGTTATATACACTGACAACTCTGTTTGGAAACAGCTTCTTTACCCTACAAGGTAGGGTTAAGGCTGCGTACTCGCTTTCCTTCCCAAACCCACTTGTGAGATTATACTGGTTTTTTGTTGTTGTTGTTGCACTGACATCTCTGTCTTTTCTCTGTGTTCTTTTATGGTATTGATGGAAGGTACATAAAGTGGCAGTGGTGATATCTCGGCTAAACCGATTTGGGCATTGAGATAAGCCGACCCGTATCTTGGCGTGGCAACCCGGGATGGCCTGTGTGGAGAGTTTTGAATCTTCTCTCACACATGCAACCGGTGTTTTACAGCCATGGGATTGTTGGTTTCTCTTTTGCCTTATCATAACACACATCTGAGCCGCATTTGCTTGAAAGTACCAAAACAGAATCCTTTCCATGATTCATTGTTTGGATATATCGAACCTGCGACCTTCTGCCACAACTAAAAATTAGAATTTGAGATTATCCCAACCGTATCTTGGCAGGGCATGCCCCGTATTTCTGGTTGTTTATGCAGCCATGGTGTCATCGGATCTCTTTTTGCATCTGTCTAATTGAAGTGTCTCAATGACAATTCGTGACAAGTTTACGGGGATATTTATGCATTCTGCCTATCTGAAATAACAATACAATACAATGGTAACAACCATCCAAACAAGCTGTTATTAGTCTATTTGGTTTAGAGACAAGTTATGCCAGTCGTGGTGAGTATGATTGACGGCTTGAACGTGGCGATGATGATTTTGTGATTATTTCATTCCATTCTGAGCTTATTAATCAGGCATTTGAGATTATCTGACCCGTACTTTGGCGGGGCATTCTTCAGGTTTCCCTTGGTGGTATTTGCAGCCATGGCGGCCTCTTTTTGCCTGAGTTATAACACAGATCTGAGCCTCAAAAAGGAAACACGAAAATGGTGATAATCTCATTAGTTGATGTCTGAGGCTGTGGTGAAAGCAGAGAGCTGTGGGGAATTTCTATGGGTGGTTTTGCCCGTCTTTTTCTGCTGCAGATGATCTCTCAAATGAAAAAATTTCCAATTGCAAAACCACCCTTTTGGTGAATTTCAGTTGACCTCCCTCTTTTCCTTTACTGGTAACTCCCTCCACTTCATTTTATGTGCAATGAGGCTATGAAGATCTTGTTCTTCTGCGGAAGATGAATCTGATATATCTTTCTAATGAGCTGAAAAAATCTGTATCGTGGTGTGGCAGCTCAGATGGGTCTCTGAGATATTTGAAAAAATCCCATCTTTTTGGTTTTTCTTCTCTCTCTCTCTCAAGAGTAACTGATGCTTGCAGCTATGGTTTTTGTCTGAGAAAAGGCGAATCTGCCTACTTACATTGCCTTGATTTTGTTAAAAGAATGAGGCTTTTAGACTCGATAAATGAAGAAGTTCTTAAGGGTGGTTGCTCTGTTTCTCTTTCAGTTGATACATATCTTGGCTTGACAAAGTTCAGTCAAATTTGTGTGTTGGTTTTATTTTCTCTTACAGTAAGCCATCTGCCTTTTGTAGCCATGGCGGACTTGCCCATTTTCTGATGGTTTTTGGACAAATCTGAGCCTCATTTCTGTTAAACTTTGAATTCCTTCTACAATCTATCTGCTCTGATTATGTTCTTTTTAATTTATAATGTTTTGAATTCTCTAACGTTCTCATCATGACCTCCTCCATAAATCTGGAAAAATCCCAATTTCAAAAAGAAGTGTCATTTAGTCATCAAATTTGGTTATGCATGTTGAGAACCCACATTACCGAGGCAGTTAATATTTTTGATGTTTACAAGAAAGAAACATTGTTTTTGAGCTAATTCCTAGACCTGGCTCGGCAAACATTATTCTGAAATAATATCTCTAAATTTATTTCTGAATATTAGTATTTGAACAGGAAATTGGGGTGGCAGCAAAACTGTCACAACCACAACCGAACCACATAATCCCTGTTTCTGGAATTCTAGGTATTGATGTGAACTCTAAGGTCTATATCTGAGTTGCTATATTTTTCTAAAGATGAACTATTTGATACCTTGTTCTATTTTGTCCGTTTTTAACTCTTTGTAATGAATTTCTATGTTGCTTCATCGATATGAGTGCGAAAAATGTTTTCTTTTGACAAGAATTCTAGGAATGCAAATGATAACGTCTATTTTTGAATTTCTTTGTTGATAATATGTTCCTTTTTGATACTTAGAAGTTGTTTGGCTAAGCTTATAAGCTGGTCAAACTAGCTTATAAGCACTTTTCGGCTTATCTACGCGTTTGGTAAAGTGAAAAGTCTTATACAAAAATAAGCCAAAAGCCATACCCAGCTTATTAATTTTTAACTTATAGGCACTTTAAGTTTGACTAATATTTTTACTATTTTATCCTTAAAATATTCCTTTTTAGAACAAAATTCCTACGTCAATACTCATTGTCTCAAGTATTCAACCTAAAAACCCCTCTCCTCTCTTCCCTCCCCCCCC
>MU772363.1:36492-57654 GCA_026770625.1 Nicotiana glauca
ACCCAATCCAAACAAATAATGATTTTTAAAAACTCAAATTTGAATTCAAAGCTTTCAAGCTTTTTAATGGCTATCAATGGTGGAAAATATATGAACAGATTTTTTCAACTTTGAGTTGTTGAAACTCGAAAATTTGAATTGTTCGCTCTTTTTTTTCCGAAAATTTGAATTGTAGTTCTAGAAAAAAAGGGGGAGGGAAAAACGTAAAAGAAAAAAAAAAGAGAAGCAAAAGAAAGAAAAGGGAGAGAGGAACGTAAGAAAAAGAAGGGAGCCAAAAAAAAAAATCAAAACAAAAAAGAAAGAAGATTGAGAAGGGGGAGGGAACGAACAAAAAATTTGAAAAAAAAATGAAGAAAGGAGAACAATGAGAAAGAGCAGAGGCTATAAGAGAGAAAGATCAAAACCAAAAAATCAATTAACACCAAGATTCTCTCCTTAATTTTAGCCCGTTTTTTAGGGAATGTTCTGCCCTTTTAATGCCTAATAGTCAAATGGTATAAAATTTGTAAGTAAAACGTGGACTGGGCGGGNTCTTTATGAATTGACTAATTTTGATACTAGTATTTTAGCTCTGAAAGGCCTGAATGTGTTGTTTTTTCATTATTTAACTTCAAACTACGTAGTTAAATTCAAGGTCCAAATTCATTTGGGCAAGTCCCGTTAGGGCTCAAACAATGAGCACATTCCATTAGCACATGTCCACAAGACTATTAGGACCCGTTTGGCCTTAGATCTTGCTAAAATATATTATAAAAATTGTTACTTTTTATCCACTATTTTTAATGCTGAGCAAAAGTAGCCACTAGTCTATTAAAATTAATATAAAAAAATTGAGTTACCCTTTCCTTCCCAAACGAAATTACAGTGGATTGGAAAGACTGGTGGGCGGAACTAGACTTGGCGGCGATACAAGCAATAAGTAGAAGTCTTTTTTCAGTATTTGAAGAAGAAAAGTAAAGAGATTAACAAATTGTCAAATCAAATACCGAAAAAGAGACTTCTACCAATTTGTTAATCTCTTTTTCTTCTTTAATACTCCTACTAATTGGCTTTGACCTTAGTCTTTCGATTGTTATTGCACGGTGTCGAGCCAACTAAAGTTTCTTAGCCCCTTCTATGGCTAGAATGGGAAAATTTCTGTTTAAATTTCTCTCTGTTATTATCAGTTTAATTTGTGTTCTGAAGATTAGCCTTTTGGTTAGGCATCATGAAAAAAAATTATAAATAAGAAGGAAATCAAAAGTTAAGGACACTTGGTCCTCAACTTAGTATTACAAGTTCAAAAGTTAAGGACACTTGGTCCTGAACTTAAACTAACAAGCTCAAAAGTTAAGGACAATAGGTCCTGAACTTACAGTCCAAGTTCAAAAGTTAAGGACAGACAGTCCTTAACTTACAGTTACACGTTCAAAAGCTAAGGACAAGCAGTCCTTAACTTACAGTTACAAGTTCAAAAGTTAAGGACAATAGGTCTTTAACTTTGATTTCCAGGTTCAAAAATTAAGGACAGACAATCTTTAACTTGCAGTTACACGTTCAAAAGTTAAGGACAAGCAGTACTTAACTTACAGTTACAAGTTCAAAAGTTAAGGACGCTTGGTTTTGAAGTTTGAGTTCCAAGTTCAAAAGTTAAGGACATGTAGCCTTGAAGTCTTGAACTTAGAGTTCCAAGTTCAAAAGTTAAGGACATGTAGTCCTGAAGTCTGAACATAGAGTTACAAGTTAAAAAGTTAAGGACATGTAGTCCTAAACTTAGAGTTTCAAGTTCAAAAGTTAAGGACATGTAGTCCTGAAGTCCTGAAGTTAAGGATATGCGCAGAAGAGTATTTTCGTCCGGGCAATTAAAATTTATTAAAGCAGTGGCTAAAGACTAAAGACATTTTAAAGAGTGACTTAAAAGTAAATACATGTGTTATTAGTGGCCAAACGTGCACTTCCCCCAAATATATTTGGGTTTTTTTTGGCAAATATATGTTTGGCCATAGATTTTATCTACATTTTCTCAAATTCCCAAAATCCAAAATTCAAGAGTTGGTTTTGGCCCAAAATATCACTATTACATTTTTAAAAATTGCCCCAAACTTTTTAATTTTATAAAAGAGCCCACCATTTATTATTGTGCAATAATGCCGCTTCGTCTTCTCGATCATCTGATAATGTATTATGTAGTTCATTATAAAAATGATAATTTTGTACCAAATTTATTAATGTTCAGGACTATGATTTTATCACAATTATTATGTTCTATCACTAAGGTTGTTATCTAGTCGGGGCCCGGGCCTAATATGGGCTAAATGGGCCGGTTCAAACGGTCCCAAACTCTGGCGGGCCGAGCCCAAGCGGTCATGGGCTAAACAAAATATTCAAAGGAAAATATTACATGTGAAATAGCATGCCATGCCAAGTCAATCCAACTCGTAATAAGGTTGCCAAGTGTATAAGTGACATTCTGGCCAATCAAATGGAAGTTTTCAAGTTTATCATAAGAAATATGAGACTGAAGTTTATAGTTCAAACAAACCAATTAAATTAAAGAAATAAATCTGATTTTATCACAACTATTATGTTCTATCACTATAAATAAGAAAGCTCCATAAAGCCAACAGACACTAATCTATACTATATTAAAAGCACGAAGACATTTAGCAAAATATCGTTCGCCTTTTTTACCCTTTAAAAATAGAGTTCGCACTAAACAAAACAGTCAATAATAATAATTTTCTAATATTTAGAAATGATCATTTAATTAATTTTCTAATATTTAGTGATAGTCATTTAATTATAACATTGATATTTAGGACTTTAATTTTAACTAAAATTTGGTTAATATTTTTTTCCATATTTGAAATACGTAAAAAGTTCTCATATTTGGAGATTTAAAAGTAGTATATGTCTAATTACAAATATGGTAGTCAATATTTATGATTTAAAATGAATATGCACGATCAAGACATGCACTTTCAAATTTCTATTTTGATATTCTAAGTTTGTTATTCAACTAAGACACAAAAAAGTTGTTAACTTGTCAATTTCTAACTCAAACAAGGATACGATAGTAACAAATCATTTTCATTTTAAAAAAAAAGTATGTTAAAAATATTCAAAATGTATATATAAATTCTAATAAATACGACAATTAGATATAAATAACTTAATTTTTACAATTATGATACTCTGTTACTCAACATCAAATTTAATAAATACTTTTAAAATGACACATAATGCACATGGATAGACACATAGTTGCGCATACTCTAAAAGTACGAAAACTGTCTCTTTTTATTTAAGTATGAAGTCCTATTTCGTAGGACTTTAAAATTCATTAAAAGCAATTAAAAATAGTTACTTGAATATGTAGAAAGTCCTCTTTCGACCAAAATTATCATTTTCATAAACTTGTATTTTTTATTTTTTTTTATTTTAAAACTTAAAAATATTGATGTAACTTTTTAATATTATATATTTATTGATGTAGATACACGCGCAAAGCGCGTAGCCTAAGACTAGTATTTTCAAAAGCTAGATTATATATATCTAACTAATATTTTAAAAACTAGAATAGAGACTAATATTTTCTGTGACTAATATATATCAACTTTCAGCGACGAATTCCATCCATTAACAAGCCCAAAATCATATAGAATTTACTTTTGTGAGGAGAAGAATCACATGTCTATCATTTGTTGATCAAATTTCATCCTAGAGATTTTAACCCAAATACGCTATTAATATTAAAACTATAATTTGCAATTTTTACTTTGTCTTTGAAATTTGTGTTCATAAGTGTATTTGTGGCAAGTGATGCTTGCTCAGGTGGCAAAGCACCTCTACCCATAATCACTATGTTTTACCGTTCGAATCACACTGGAGTAGAAGTGTGGAAATACTTATCCTCCTTTTTCATTTAAAGTAAAAATGGTATTGAATAATTAGAATTATGTTTGGAGAGGAGCCCTTTTTGAATTTTTGTGAGTAATTTAAAAGTTTTTTTTAGAGGTTTTTAAATTTTCGAATAATTTTACAATTCAAATTAAATTGATATTTAATTTTTTATGGCCAAACACTAATTCTAAAAAAAGCTTAAAAAATTCAAAAAAAAGTTTAAAAAAAAAATTATTGCCAAAGTAGCTCTTAGTATTTATATCAATTTCAAACTATTTTTCAACTTCATTTCAATATTTTCAAAGTCATTCTTGAATTAAAAGAAGAAAACTGAAAATCACCACCTAAAAAAAAGAAAGTCCAAACTATATTCAGAGGCATACTACTATATAAACAAAAAACTAGTAGTCGTACCCGCGCGATGCGCGGTAAATATTAAAAAAAGTAATTAAATTAAATTATGATCAGGCTTATTTGATTCTATTAGATCGTATTGCTTTAATAAAATTCAATTATCATCTTGTTTGTCAATACGATTATACCCAATAATAAATCTCTATTAAATCAAAGGTACTTATATAGCCAGTGAATAACTTTTTTGTTCTGTTTTTCTTTATTATATTAAACAATATTTAGTATTCGCTTTCTTTTTGTAATATATGAGAAGATATATAATTTATTACTATTGAAATATATTTTTATTTTAAAGTTTATTTTGTTTTTCTTAATAATATTATATAAATTTTAGTGAATAAAATTTATGTTAAACTAATGGGACTTATATAGGCAGCGCAAAGTTTTTGTTATGTATTTTTCTTTATTATATCTTTCAATATTTATTACTATTACATTGTTAATAGAAAGTTTCATTAGCATATTACGTCATTTAATATTTTTCTCTGAATTTTTTTTTATTTTTTTATTTTTTTTTTATTTTCAAAAAATTTTAAAACTCCAACTTAAAACTGCTCCCCAATTTGAATTGGTAATTTATAATTTTTTTTAATTTTATTTTTATATTAAAATTATTTTAAAACTCCAACTCGAAACTACTCCCCGATTTGAATGGTAGTTTTTCTTTTCTTTTTTTCGTTTTTATAGCTTTTTTTTTTTTTTTTATTTTAAAATAATTTAAAAACTGCAACTTGAAATTACTCCCACCCAATTTGAACGGGTAGTTATTTTTTTATATATTTATATTTTTGTTTTTTTATTATAGTTAATTATAAGATAACTATTTTTATTTTAAAATTCCAACTTGAAACTACTCCCCAATTTGAATGGGTAGTTTTCTTCTCTTTTTTTCATTTTTTATAGATTTTTTTTTTGCTTTTTTATTTTAAAATAATTTAAAAATTCCAATTTGAAACTATTCTCACCCAATTTGAATGAGTAGTTATTTTTTTTATATTTTTATTTTTTCTTTTTTATATAGTTTTTTTATTATAGTTAATTAATTATAAGATATCTATATTTATTAATATAATTAAAGTAACCAATATATATATATATATATATATATATGGTATTTCTTTTATTTTTTTTGTTTTTTAGATATATTGAAATTAAAAAAGAATAACCAATAACTAATTATTAACTAAATAACTAATTTAATAACTAACTATGCCACGTGGCTTTTTCTGAAGCTGCCACTTGGCTTAAGGAGAGGGCTTTTTCCTCTCCTTTTAATAATATATAGAATATAGATATAGAATTGAATGGGTAGTTATTTTTTTATATATTTATTTTTTTGTTTTTTATATAGTTTTTTTTATTATAGTTAATTAATTATAAGATATCTATACTTATTAATGTAATTAAAGTAACCAATTAATATATATATATATATATATATATATATATATATATATATTTTTTTTTTTTATTTATTTTTTAGATATATTTAAATTAAGAAAAAATAACCAATAACTAATTATTAACTAAATAACTAATTTAATAACTAACTATGCCACGTGACTTTTTCTGTAGCTGCCCCTTGACTTAGAGAGAGGGTTTTTTCTTCTTATTTTAATAATATATATATAACTAATAATTAATTATTAACTAAATAACTAATTTAATAACTAACTATGGCATGTGGCAGCTGACACTCGGCTCAAGTTTCTTTTTAATAATATATAGATGTTAGTGAAATGAAGAAAGCAAAAGCTCAGAAGGGAAAAGAATGAGGGCTACGGAGAGTTTGAGGATTTTCTGAAAGGGCGGTTGCCTCTCTCTCTGCAATTAGCCGTTGATTTCTCCATATACTGCAAGAGCCCTAACAACAGCCCCTTTTTTATCAATTTTATTAAGGGGTCGTTTGGTTGAGTGTATAAGAATAGCATTAGTAACAGCCCTTCCACTCTTTTTTTCTCTTTATTTTTTAATGCTTTCGCCGGAGCATTCCATGTTGCCGGCGGAGCTGGTGGAAAAGTGGCGGTGAGTATAATCGGCGGTTAAAAAGAGGCGATGATGATTTTGTTATTCCCTTCTGAGCTTATTAATCAATCGGGGCATTTTGAGATAACCCGACCCGTATCTTGGCGGGCATGCTCCTGGTGAGTTTTTGCAGCCATGGCGTTGTTGGACTCTCTTTTTTGCCTGAGGTTAAACCCGAATCTGAGCCTCAATTTCTTGTTACTCTCTCTGTTTCATATTATCTGCTATGAGGCTATGAATATTTCTGTTTTTGTCTTCTGTGTAAGATGAATCAGGCATATTTTTCTATTGAGCTGGGAAAAAAAAACTCTATCTTGGCATGGCAACTCAGATAGGTCAGTGAGATATCGGAAAAAAATCCATTTTATGGTTTTTCTTCTATATCTCATAAGACTTACTGATGCTTGCAGCTAGGGTTGTGCATAATTTGGTATATATCAAATTAAGATTTTGTATACGAGATATGGTATTTCAGTATTTGTTAAGTTCTTAAAAAAGGAAAGGCCCGTGTGTGTAAGTCTCAAATTAAGATACTAACCCTTTCTTTTTAGAGTTTTAAATCAAAGAGACCTCACAAGTCTGAACTTCCCCAGCAAAGATAGGTCAGCCTAGTAAGAAAAAAGAAATGAGGCAGAAAACAGAGTGGGATTTTCTTTGAAAGGGTGGTTGCCCCTCTCTGTTTCACCGTTGATTTTCCTCCATTATCAGAAAAATGAACAGCCCTTGTTTATGAAAACAGCAGAAAGAGCAAAAAGGATTTAAGTTGTATATACTGACATCTCTGTCTTTACTCTGTATTCGTGTGTGCGAGACTCTGTGTATGTTTGTTCTTATGGTGTTGATGGAAGGTACATAAAGAGGCGGTGATGATGATATTCCTATATCTGGGCTAACGAGTCCAGGCATGGAGATGACACGACCTGTATCTTGGTGTGGCAACCCGGTATGGCCTGTGACTGAGACTTCTGTCTCTCACATGCAATTGGTGTTTTGCAGCCATGGCATGGTTAGCTTCTCTTTTGCCTTATCATAACACACATCCGAGCCCCATTTGCTTGAAAAAAAAACGTTCCATGATTCGATATTGAGATATGTCGAATGCAAGTCTTTGCTAAAAATGATAGATTGCGAACTCATTAAATCAAATGTATTGTGATAAAATTTCGAACTTGAACCCTTAAAGTTCAAATCCTAAATTCACCTCTGGATGGATAAGCATTTATCCGTCTTTTTCTATGTTACAAGGTTGTTTTTAGGGAAAATGACATTGTATAGCCGCTCTCAACATAATATCCGAAAAATGTATATTTTGTTTATATTTTTTGTATATATATACATTTTGTATGTTATATGCGAAAATTATACAAATTTTATACACTTTTTCGGCTACGGAATGTAAAAAGTTTCTGGCGCAGGCTAAAAGTGATAATACAAGTTGTATTGTTACTTTAAAAAGCTACGCAATGAAAATATGGAGCAGATATTGTAATGGGGCAACAAAAGGATGGGAGAAATTCAAAAATATCCAGATTTACAAGTGGTCGTTCAAAAATAACCACAATTTCAAAAGTAATCGAAATTTAGCCACTTTTCATGTAAAGATAAATCTGAACAAAAACACTCTTCAAAATCCGGAAAATGCTCCAGCATAATATAATATACTGGAGTTCCAGCATAATATACCGGAGTTCCATTATAATATATTGGTCCAGCATAATATGCTGGAAGTTCATACGCAGGTGCACCGATCTCCAGTATACTATGCTGGAACTTTTCAGTGTTGCAGCAAAATAATGGCTATTTTTCAATGATTTTGCAAACACCGGCTATTTTTGAATGACCAGTCCGAAAACTGGCTAGCCCGTGCTATTTTTACCAAAAGGACCTCATGGCCCCTTAAGTTATTGATTTTTCTGGGCTAGATGGATTCAGGTAGTCGGTGGGCCTGTAACTTGGCGGAGCAGCCCGATTTCGGGATTTGCAGCCTGGTGGTGCTTGAGACGGAATACAGATCCGAGCCTTAAAGTCCTTGTTATTATCATCTGTGATTAACCAATTTGTTGCGTTTCAAATTTTCAGCTTGCTTTCTGTTATTTCAGATGGGAATATGGTGGGCTAATCTTTTGTTTCTGACTACTAAACAATTGACTTTTGCAACGCAATGTTTTTTGATGGGGTATTTTATTCAAGTTTGATCCTTGCGGAATTTGCTTACTTCAACATGAGAAGAAAAGCGGCAAAGCATGCAACCAGTTAGATGAACCAACCCGTATTTGGCGTGGCAACCGGTATGGCCTGTGATGCAGATTTCTGTCTCACATGCAACCGGTATTTTGCAGCCATGGTGAGGTGGGGGAAGTGCAATAGCCGAATTGAGGACAGCTATTTAAGGCATAGCCGAAATACATAAATTTTGCTCTGTGTTCCGCCCTTGATTTTCCTCCATTATCAAACAACCAACAGCCCTCTGTTTATTTGAAAAAGTTTGCTCTGTGTTACGCCGTTGATTTTCCTCCTTTATCAAACAACCAACAGCCCTCTGTGTTTAAAGCTCTTTGGAGAATCTGAGCTTACAAATAGGGCATTTGAGACTATCCAACACTTATCTTGGCAGTGCATGTCCCCACATTTTCTGGTGGTTTCAGCAGCCATGGCGTTGTTGGACTCTCTTTTCGCCTGAACTTAAACACAGATTTTAGCCTGAATTTATCTTCAACTGAATATGGCCAAACACTAATTCTAAAAAAGGTTAATTTTTTTTAAAAAAAAGTAAAAAAATTTCCATGGCCACACGGGCTCAGTCGTTTGGTTGTGTTGCTTGTGTATAGAAGCAATTAATTTCAACATAAAATTTCATACAAAATAGCCTATGATTTTTCATTGAAAGGGCTGTTCCCTCTCTCTGCATTATTAGCCTATGATTTCTCAAGCTATTCTAACAGCCCTTTCATTGCCGATTTTAGAGCCGCTGTTTATCCATAGGGAGATTTGCACAAATAGGATCGTTTGAATCTTCAATGCAGTATGCCTTTTTCTTTTTCTTTCTTTCTTTAACGCTTCCGCCGGATGCCGGCGGTGGCGGCGGGAAGTGGTGGTGGTGAGTATAATCAACGTGCTTAAAAGATGCGATGATGATTTTAACTTTAATTCCCTTCTGAGCGTACAAATTAATCGGGGCATTTTGAGATAATCCGACCCGTATCTTGGCGGGGCATGCTCCCGGTGGTTTCTGCAGCCATGGCGTCCCCGGACTCTCTTGTTGCCTGATCGTAAACACATATCTGAGCCTCAATTTCACTCCCTTTTCCGGCATAGTCGAGTTGTATGTATTTTTGCTCAAAAGCCCTAATCCTGTGAAGTTTTCAGAAACCACTATGTTTTAGTGATTATTAGCTTGCTATATCAACCTTTGCTACAGGAGTTAAAATTTCTTCGAAATATTGGTTTCAGTTCGACCCAATTTAGATTCGGAATGAGCTTTTGAAATAAGGCCCAATTGATTAGGGCACAATATATAAGAAGTGGCGATAACATGAAAATAGCAAAAATCTCATTAGTTTAAGTCTGAGGCAGCGGTGAAAGCAGAGAGCTGTAGGGAGTTTGAATGGGTGGTTTTGCCCCTCTCTATCATTCTCCGCTGCCAATGATCACTCAAATGAAAATTTTCTGATTGCAAAACCACTCTAGGTTGATTGATTTTGTTACTCTCTCTGTTCAAATTTATTAGAGGCAATGAAGATTGTTGTTTGTGAAAAAGACAGACTTATAAATCTATTGAGCTGGAAAAAACTGTATCTTGGCATGGCAGCTCAGATATGTCTATGAGATACAACAACAACAACAACAACAAATACGCAGACCTTACCCTACCTTGTGGGTCAATGAGATATTGGAGAAAATCCATTTTTTGAGTGTTTTTTCCTGTCTCATAAGACTAACTTATGTTTGCAGCCATGGCAGTTTTTTCCAAAGCTTTTTGGGTTTTGTCTGAGAAAAGGCTAATCTGAGCCTACCCCAGTGCTATTGATTTTGGTTTTTGCTTTTTGTTTTTTTCTCTGCTACTTGATGACATAGGAAACAATCCGAGCTCATACCTCAATTTAACTTTTGGTTCACTTTTGAGACTGTAACTCTTGGAGAAGCATTGTGGAAATAATTCTTAGCTTGAAGGTATTCATTTCACTATTTCAGTCTAAAACTAGTTTCATTTTCCAAAATGTTCTGGAATAATTTCTCCAATGTTTTCAGTATCTGAATTTTAGTAATTGAACGAGAAATGGTGATGGTAGCAAAAATAATTGATGGCCAAATATCAATAAGAAAGCAAACAAAAAATTCTCTGCTTTGAAGTTCTAGGAATGTGAATGCTAAGTTCTATTTGAGAATTAACTTTATTGCGAAAGATGTACATCTTGATACTTTAGCCTATTTTTCATTGTTTATGAACTCTCTGTGTTGAATGATAATACTGCTTCTTTGGTATGGGTGTGCCTAAAAATGTTTTCTTTTCACTATAATTCTAAGAATCAGAATGCAAACAAGTAAAATCTATTTTTGAGTTTCTTTGTTGGTAAATATGCTCTTTTTGATATTAATCCTATTTTCCACTTGTTTTTAAAATCTAATGATTGGGTATGCTCTTGCTCTGAGATGGGTGTGCCTTAGTATTTTTCTTTGTCGAATCATCGGCATCATATGCTAAAGAGGTACTTTCCGGTACTTTAGCCCTTATGTTCTCTGTTTTTATGTGCTAAAGAGGTACTTTCCGTTTAGCCCTTATGTTCTCAGTTTTCGAACTCTGCAAAGAATCAGAATACCTGCTTCTTTGACATGGATGTGCCTAAATGTGTTTCCTTTTGTCTAGAAATCTAGGCATTTGAGTACTAATGTCTATTTTTGGGTTGCTTTGTTGCTGAGATATTTTTTCCCGACTAATCCTGATTGGTGTAGTCCATGATCTCATCAGCATTATCGTGTAATTCGATTACCCAACTTTAAAAACAATGTATTGCCACTGCATCTATTTATGCAGGAGCTCTGCAGTTGGTGTTACAAGTTAAAAGCTAAAATCATAGCTCTTTACATGGAAGGTAATACATTTATGAGGAAGTAAGCTCGTTGTATAATTTAAGCAAATTTTGAAGTTGTTGCTTTTTTTGTGAATACACACTAATTGTGTATATAGAGTTCGTGCTGATTGGTTTTTCGTGAGATTGCTTGTTTTTATTGGTTTTTTGGCACACTTTGTGATTGACCTAAAGAAGTCTTAATTCCGTTCAGAGGTTAAAAATACCGAAAATACACGCCTCTTTTTTCGGTGCTCCTTTTCTCTCTCTTGACATCAGGCTATTTCTTCTAAAACCCAAAACAAATTTCATCCTTCACGTGTCTCTCTCTTCAAGGATCAAGCAGCCGCCAAATCTTTTTCTGGGTAAGATTTTGAAAATCATACTTGGAGTTCTCCATCTTGTTTCCACTTTTCTGATGGTAAATTTCAGTTTCGAATTTAGGGTTTCAAAAACCCCTTTTAAAATACGATTGAGTAGGTAGTATACATAACCAGATTACCAAAGTCCAAAAAACGAACAAAAAGTTCTAAAGAAATGTAACAAAGCTCGGAAGGGAGAGAATGAGGCTACAGAGAATTGTAGGATTTTTCATTGAAAGGGCGGTTGCCTCTCTCTGCATTATTAGCCTATGATTTCTCAAACTATCCCAACAGCCCTTTTATTGCGATTTTAGAGCCGCTGTTGATACATAAGGAAATTTGCACAAATAGTATCGTTTTAATCTTCAATGCAGTATGCCTTTTTTCTTTCTTTCTCTCTTTTACGCTTCTGCCGGAGTATTTTATGCTGGCGGTGGAAGTGGTGGTGGTGAGTATAATGTGTAAAAGAGGCGATGATGATTTAAACAAAATTTTAATTCCCTTCTGAGCTCATTAATTAATCGGGTCATTTTGAGATAATCCGACCCGTAGGTTGGCGGGGCATTGCCCGTGGGTTTTTGCAGCCATGGCGTCGCCGGACTCTCTTTTTGCCTGAGCATAAACACAGATCTGAGCCTCAATTTCACTCCATTTTCCGGCGAAATCGAGTTGTATGTTTTTTTTGCTCAAAAGCCCTAATCCTGTTTTTCCCCAATGATTTGAAACGGTGGATCCGAATTTTGGTTTCAGTTCGACCCGATTTAGATTCGGAATGGGCTTTTGAAATGAGGCCCAACTGATTAGGGCACAATATATAAGAAGTGGCGATAACATGAAAATAGCAAAAATCTCATTAGTTTAAGTCTGAGGCAGCGGTGAAAGCAGAGAGCTCTAGGGAGTTTCAATGGGTGGTTTTGCCACTCTCTGTCATTCTCCGCCGCCAATGATCACTCAAATGAAAAAAAATTCCGATTGCAAAACCACCCTTCAGTTGATTGATTTATTACTCCCTCTGTTCAAATTTATTAGAGGCTATGAAGATTGTTGTTTAAAAAAGACAGACTTATAAATCTATTGAGCTGGAAAAAACTGTATCTTGGCAGGGCAGCTCAGATATGTCTATGAGATACAACAACAACAACAACATATACGCACACCTTGCCCTGCCTTGTGTGTCTATGAGGTATTGGAGAAAATCCATTTTTTGGGTGTTTTTTTGCTGTCTCATAAGGCTAAGTTATGCTTGCAGCCATGGCAGTTTTTTCCAAAGCTTTCTGGGTTTTGTCTGAGAAAAGGCGAATCTGAGCCTATCCCATTGCTTTTGATTTTGGTTTTTTTGTTTTTGCTTTTTTCTCTGCTACTTGATTATAGAGGGAAAAATCTGAGCTCATACCTCAGTTTAACTTTTGGTTCAGTTTTGAGACTGCAATTCTTGAGAAGCATTGTGGAAATAATTCTTAGCTTGAAGGTTACTGTTTCAGTCTAAAACTAAATGTTCTGGAATAGTTTCTCCAAAATTTATAGTATCTGAATTTTAGTAGTGAACTAGTGATGATAGCAAAAAACATTGATGGCCAAAGATCAAATAAGAAAGCAAAGTCCTGTGCCCCCCACCAATCTTTACTTTGTGGTGATAAGTGCTTCAAGGTAGTATTACCGACTTGGCATTTTGGTAATGTCGAGCAATAATAAGCTTATCATAATATTCAAATTGAAAAGGAAAACAGAGCTTGTATGCATTTTGAGTTAGTCTCTTGACTGCTCTTTGGTAAGTCAACCTTAACCTGATTGAAACATGCTGAGTCTGACTGTTCTCCAATGTGGCATTGCAAAAAAGCAGTCTTGATGGTTACAAATAATGTCAAGACCCATTGCTGTAGGTACTCGGCATTTTTTCGGACAAGAACTTGCAGGTAATAGGTATTCCTTCCCATTAGGATGAATAATAGTATAATACTCTCAAATAGGATAAATGGAGATCCAGTTCTTACGTTGGACTTCCCTGAGAGCATTCTGGTTCCAGTGTAGCAAAGCTGCCGTAGAGAGCTATGAACTAATGCACTTGCAAGAATTGCATGTGAAAACATCCATTTACTTTTTATTTGTAGTTCTAGATCAGTGAACAGGTAAATAAATCCCTGTGTGTGTTCCTTATTCTCTTTCAGTGGCCCTTTTTGCGCCGGTGTATGGTGAAAGTTATGGATATCAGAAGATCTCCATGTTTAGAAAAGCGCCACCATGATGTACTTCTTGATACTTTGGCCAATTTTTCTCTGTTTATGAACTCCCTGTATTGAATGACAATGCTGCTTCTTTGATATGGGTGTGCCTAAAAATGTGTTCTTTCACAATAGTTGTAAGAATCAGAATGCTAACAAGTAACATCTAATTTTTAGTTTCTTTGTTGGTAAATATGTTCTTTTTGATACTAAGTCCTATCTCCCCCTGTTTTTAAAGCTGATGATTGGGAAAGCTCTTGCTCTAAGATGGGTGTGCCTTGGTGTTTTTCTTTGTCGAATCATAGGGCATCATATGCTAAAGAGTTACTTTCCGATACTTTAGCCGTTAATTTTTCGAACTCTCTGAAAAGAATCAGAATACTTGCTTCTTTGACATGGGTGTGGCTTAATGTGTTTTCTTTTGTCTAGAAATCTAGGCATTTGAATACTAACCTCTTTTTATTGAGTTAATTTTTTTGCTGAGATGTTTTATTGGACTAATCCTTATTGGCGAAGTCCATAATTTCATCTAGCATTACCTGTAATTTGAATACTCAACATTGGAAATAATGTATATACCAATGCATCAATTTGTGCAGGAGCTCTGCAGTTGTATTGTCAGAATACTAGCTAAAAGCTAAAATCGTAGACCTTTGCAAGGAAGGCGATGCATTTATAAGGGAGTAGGCTCATTTATGCAAATTTTGCATTTGTTGCTTATTTTGTGAATACCCACTAATTTTGTACATTAATTCTGTGCTAATTGGTTTTCGCTTGAGATTGCTTGTTTCTATTGGTTTTTTGGCACACTTGGTGAGTGACCGAAAGAAGTTATACTTCTTGCCCTGCTCCTTTAATTGTTTTGTTTATTCTGTGCATGAAGGAATTCATCCTAAATGATGAGTAATTCAAGTAAGCTATGGATTAACATCCAAATGAAGCTTTTTGTCATAGTTACTCTGATAGATTGATGAGATTCCTGCATAGCTCTACTTTTTGGTACATCCTTTATTAGCTCTATTTTTTTTTTTTTTGGGGTACATCTCTTATTAGCTCTTTTTGTTTGGGTACATCCTTTATTACGCTCTATATTATCACTACTACTGGTCTAAATTATGTGTTATCATAGAGTTTTTTTTCCCTTGATGAAGTGTTTGTAAGGTTGTAGATAACAAGAGATACAATGCTGGTCTTTTCTGAACTGTTGCTGATTACTTGGATGAAGTATTTGACCTCCAAATTATTTCATTAAGTTTTCATGCACATCCTAGGAGAGCGAATTTTAAAAACGCCAGTTAAGTCACATAAGCTTGGTTTTCTATTGTCTTGAAAGGGTGTTAGCCTTACTATTATATTTGAAAATAATTGTATGTTTAATGCAAATAAGGCAACTTTGCCGAGGGGATCTGTTTTTGTTGATTCCCTCTTTTTCCTAATTCTAATTGGACAAGCTTGGAACAATTTTAGTTGATAAACTATACATGTTCCTGACTTGAGCTGATTCTTGCTTGGCTACATTCTGCATTTTTCTTTTTATTTGATAAATTTAGTACTTTGCATATGCTTAGCATAGATGTCAAAAGTTTTTTTTCTTTTTTCTTTTTAAAATTTCGTGGCGAGTCCAACGCATTTCTTTTGTGGTTACGTTTGAACTTCCTGTTTTCAAAAGAACTGTGTGATTTTCTTTTGTAATTACTGTAATTACGTTTATATTCATTCCTTGAGCTGAGGATTTATTAGAAACAACCTCTCCACTTTTTCAAGGTAGGGGTAAGGTTGCATGCACACTAACCTCCCCGACACAAATTGTGGGAGTATACTTGGTTTTTTGTTGTAGTAATTACGTTTGTATTCCTTGCTGTCAAGAGTACTATGTGATTTTCTTTTGTGATTACTTTTTTAATCCCTTTATTCAAGAATGTAGGCAAAATACATAAGTTGACATCTAACCTATGACCCAAATTCCCCTTGCACCTTTCTGAGGACATATCTCATATTACACACGCAACCTTTTAAAATTGTGCATAATACACACTACTTTTGCCAGGTGGCACGCTTGTGTTTAACAAAATAAATGAGCGCGTCAAACCAATACATTATCTGTCCAAGTTCTATTTAAGCACAAGTGTCTAGATCTTATTTGTCTCCTTATTTTTGTTAATTTAATAATTAAGTGAAAAGAAAAAGATATTTAGGCCTTTCTTCCCCATTTGAAACCCTTATCGTCCCCGGGATCCCACGACAACCGCAACCTCCTCATCTCATTCCTCTTGCATCTCCTTTAAGAAGATGTTAGCCACAACTCGTAAGCCGACAATGACCTCAAGGAACAAGCCGCGTACTCCATTGCCGGGTCATTAGTTCCATTGTCTGTTCATGGTCGACGAGCTCATATCTTCTCCGCGTGGGTGGAGCTATCTGATCTTTCGGCAAGTTGGCGTTCTTGATTCAAATCTGGTCTTGTTTGGTTAAAGAAAGGCAAACAACGGTGACCTCCATTTCTCGGCCACTGTTACGGTGGAAACCTCGTAGGTAACAATGGTGATCCCATAGCAAACAAAACATAGAAACTAAAAAATGGTGAATTTTATAGACTTAAAAAATGGTGAAAATTCATGTTACTATTTTGTTCTGGTGGGGATTTGCCATGGCTGTTGGAGTTAGAGGAGGAGGTCAACGGGTATGGGGGGTCAGAAGAAGATGAGAAACGTGGGGGGGGGGGGGGCTTTGTTTCTTTTTTGTTTGCTTTGTTTTACATATTATCAATTGGTATAAATTTAGTATTTTCTTTTACTTTTTTCTTGAGTTAGGACACGTGTCACGACCTTATTGGTGCATGACCTCACACATATTTTGAAAAGTTGGTCAAGAAAAAAATGGTGTGTACTAGCTACACTTTAGAAAGGTTTCGTGTGTAATATTATTATCGTGCACAGAGAGTGTGTAAGGGGGATTTGGGGCATAGCTTAGGAGGCTACTAATGTATTTTGCCAAGAATGTACCGTGAAATTCCTTTTCCTTTTACACCACCCTTCCCCCCTCCCCCCTATGTTGTCCTTGTTTTCAAGATTGCTAAGAGATGCAACTTTCTTCATACTTTTCCCTTGCCAGATAAGTATTTCCCATATGATTAGGGTAAATTGCATCAAGCACCCATGTGATATGGAGTCGGATACATATAGAGCTCATGTATTTTTAGATAAAGCACATACACCCCTAGAGGTGGATTCAGAATTTTTTGAACATGGCTGCACCACTAAGCTAAAATTGATTCATATTCCTAAAGGTAAATACCCAATATTCTTCCAAGTGCAGTATTCAATCTTTTGGGATTATGGTTGCCAATATATAATATTAGGCAAATTCCAAAAAATACGCACATAAAATACCTAATTTAACAGTAGATCATGGGTTCACGTGCCCCATAATTAGGGCTATAAATCTGCCCCTGTACACCCCCTTAATAACTGAAATTCTACACATACAATCAGATCTCTATATAATATCATCCTTATATGAGAATCATTCACTATAAAAGCCAAGGTTTTTCTCATAACCGATTATTTAAGTTATATTTTACTTCTCTATAATAGTTAGTTTACCTCTAACCACAACATCCATATCTATAGCGGAACACGTTTTGTAAAATTATTCCTTTATAACAATTATATAGAATCTTTAAGATTACTAATAATAATTCTAAAAATATGCGTACAATCATTTCCATTAATTGAAGTTTCTATCAATTCTAAAAATATGCATACAATCATTTTCATTAGAATAACGTTTCTATCTTGCATAAGATATAATATTTGAAGATTTGCAAATGATATTTTTTCCATTGGATAAATTCTAAAAAGAGTTTAGATAGAAAATTTAATTGTTAAGCTCTTAGATTATCTTCAAGGAAAAACTATAGATACTTTTTTGCTGAAAATCTAGACAGAAAATTCACTAATTCAAGTATTATATCGCTAATAAGAGAATGAAATCTATAAAACTAGCTACAACTACACGTTCTTTCATCAATCTTGAAAGAATATATTTTCAAGGTAGTTTTAAAATATTTGCCTTAGATTTTAAATCTTTAAACGTTTAGTTATGAATCTATTAATATTGTATTAGCTTTCTTCAATATTTAATTAGTAAAATATGTATATCTTTTGATATTTAAAATTTGAATATTTTTTATCTTTTATATGTAGAAAAAAAAAATGAAATGGATAATTTTTATGTATAGCAATCAAAAATATTTAAACGTCAAATGTTATTATAAGTATATAACAACCATTCATTATTAAAATCAAAAAGTTTCGGAACAAACGTGGATATTATAAAGAGGGTTGACTGTATGTGCTTTTACAAATTTTTAGGTATTGTGGTGACAAGGATTCAGTTAAAATCAAAAAGTTTCGGAACAAACATGGATATTATAGAAAGGGTTGACTGTATATACTTTTACAAATCTTTAGGTGTTGTGGTGACAAGGATTTCAGCGGGAACATCGATTTTTGCACCGAGTTAAAAAATACAAGAAATTACTTACCGCTCAGTTGGCGTATATTTTAGTCCATTTGTCTTAATTTATGTGAATATACTATAATGTTAATATAACCAGTTGTACGATATTATTTACTATTTTTTTTTTTTAAATTATCAATCCACGTTTAGTACTTGTAAGCAATCGTTTTATTAAAAAATTATATTATGACTAAAAAAATAAAGCTTTTCTGTAAGTGGGTAGTTGAATTATAATAAACTACCTTTGCAATCCCAAAATTAATAGTCTCAACTCATAAGTTGGATTTTTTAAGCTTGAAGTAAAAGGATGAAAATATATCAGAAAACTGACACTATTAAAGCGGGAGCTTACTAATAAAATTTACTGACCTAGAACCTTATTGATATTTGATATAACTATAATTTAATAACTTGCCCATAAATATACATTATATAATAACCTTATCGATATACGTATAATTTTGACTCTACTTGTTCCAAGATGTAACAGACAAAGTTAGATCAGTTTCAAACACAACATATGGGAAAGAGTGAAAAACACATTACTGTGTCACATGTCGCATTATTATAAGGGGGGTTCGTTGGAAATGAATTATTTCAGGATTAATTATTCCGGAATTGAATAATTTATTTTTTCATAGGGATAAAAAATATTATAATTTCGAGATAACTAATTTCAGGATTACTTATGTCATGATTTTATTCCAATCAAACATGGAATAAACTCATATTCAATTTAATTATGGAATTAATTATCCCTTATCTCTCGTACCAAGTGCTTAAAGTCTTTTAAGACAAGAGGAGTTAAATCATTTAGACTTAGATGAATTAGAACAAGTTGCAATATTATAAATTGTTTTATAATTCGCTTAAAGTTTTTTAGGGCAAGAGGAGCTAAATAATTTCTAACTAAATAATAAGTTAGTGATCAAATCCGTCTTAACTCAAATATCATTTTTAATTAGAACTAATCTGTTTAATTACCAAATTAAATAAAAAGGTAAACATTTTTCTCATCATGATTATATCTGATAAACCTAATTGAAGAAATTTATTTTTCATTTTTCAAACATTTTTATATGGGTCAATTCAGCTGGCATAGATAAGCTAATTGTTCTAGACTTTCATCAGATCAATCATAATTGTTTATTCGATTTTGTTAAGAATTTTAACTCAAAATAACAACAAAGAAATAGTCGAAAGTCAGACGTAGAGAATAAATAAGAGATATAGAGAAAGAGAAAACTTGCTTATTTCGTTCAATCTACAATTCGGTTTTCAATATTTTTTATTCATAGGGTAATTACATTATAAAAATAGTGAAAGTAATTGTTATTTGATGGTTTTATTTTGTGCCGATACATATCGATTGGAATTCCAGCAGTCAAACTACTGTGTTTGTTCCTTGCCATTTTTTAATCAAATTTATGCGGAGGCAGAGGACGACAGCCGAATCACGGTTAGTCACCCTGCCAATGGATATATTCTTCTCTTCCTCAATTGAGTAGGTTAATATGCGGACATTTTAGGAGTTATGAACATACACCAGAATATTATATATTTAATAACAGATTTATCAAATTATTATAACTATTTCACGCACAGAAAAATACGTATCATGAAGTCCAAAAGTATATGTTTTTACGAGGCCAAATACATAGACAACCCATTAAACTTTGTCCAATTTTTTATTTTGGCACTTAACTCAGCCTTGTTCCATTTTGGCCCTCCAACCCTTTTCTTTTGTTCCACTTTGACACAAAAGCTAACTAGATTCCATGTGTCATTCGACTCACCCTTGTACGCGCCTAAGAGCTATTTTTAAGCCAAATTTTATACTCCCAACGTAGAGGCGGATTCATAATTTAAATCCTATGAATTCAATTTTAATATTTTTAACATTAAACCCATTATATTTTTAAAGTTATGAGTTTATATCTATTTTTTTTTTACAGCTTTAATGAATTTTTACATATAAATTTTTACTCGAAAGTTATGGGTTCAGTTGAACCCGTAGTTATTAATGAAAATATATATAAGAAAATATCTTTTCCATGGGAGGGGGCAGAAAAAACGAAAATAATAATAATTTGAAATTAAAAATAAAAATAAAAATGCGGGAGGTGGGGGTAGCAGCTAGGTATTTGTCCGCTCTGCATTTTTACATGGGATAAAAGTTTTTGTGTCAAAGTGGAACAAAAGAACCCATTATATTTATGTTACGGGTTTATATCTATTTTTTTTATTTACAATTTTTATATATAAATTTTTTACTCCACGTCGAAAGTTATGGGTTCAGTTGAACCCGTAGTTATTAGTGAAAATATATAAAAAACAATATCTTTTCCCGGGGGTCGGAGTAGTGATCACGCCCAAGTATATCCTCTAAATAGCATTCTGCGGACGTTGCAAATAAAATCCGAGTATTACGCCCAGGGTCGAATCCACAGAAAGTCAACCTAACAACTGCTACCTTTAGACCCACTCAATTCTTAAAACCAGCTTCCAAATACTTTTGAATCACTGTTGAGGTTTCTTTGTAAACTAAAATTGTAGAAAAATAACAAGCTATAACTAATAACTAAAGTTGTAGACAAATATGAGAGAAAAGCTAAGGTAATGACTTTCCCTATTGATGGAATCCCTTCTGTTTATGCTTCATACAAATTTACC
>MU772366.1:0-56112 GCA_026770625.1 Nicotiana glauca
TAAAATATTTAGTTTAGGCCTAATATAGCTATTTCAGTTAATTTTGACCATTTTACTTTATTTTCGTCATAAAATTAAAAAAATTATAAAAAAAGGGATATATAAATTTTAGTTTTTGTATTTCTCATAAACTTGAAAAATACAAAAATAGCACCTTATTTTTAATCCTTATATAATTTCGAAAATTACGAAAATAGTTTCATTAATATTTTGTAGTCATTTTAATCTTTTAAAAAAATACAAAAAATAGTACTTTATATTTTTATTTTTATATAAAAATAAAAATTACAACAAAAAATAGTTTTATTAATATTTTGTAGTTATTGTAATCTTGAAAAAATATAAAAATAGTTTTGTTTTAATTGCCAGTCTTATTTTTATATAGTTATTTTGTTTACGTAGGATTAATTAAATAACATCGTGTTCTTATTCTCGGTTCCGGGCAAAGAATAATATTAGAGTTCAAACTATCCGTTTTTAGGCCTAATTTTTGTATCTAGCCCATAATAATCCGAGTCCACCACACATGGGGAATACAGACAAAACACACCCATAATCCATGTGAGACCCATCACTCTACCCACAACCCATGTGACCCCCTCTAATTTTGGTCTTTACACTTTAAACAAAAACAATACATACAACACATGCACACACGACACTCACGGACACAAGGGAATGGGAAAAACAGAAAAAGGAAAAACACATGCACACACTATAGGATAGACTACTGTTAAAGCATTTAAAAAAAAAAGAAAGAAAGGACAAAAAAAAGACATACAATACATATACACAGAGGAAAAGAAAGATAGGGGGACTACATTTTAGAAGAGGAGAATACATTGGAAGGGCATCAGATTGGAGAAAAGGCTAACGTTTTTGAACAAAAAGAAAAGACTGTTCAGTCATCTTCCTCATCAACGAAAAAACACAAAAACCTACCATCACCTCCGTTCCAGCAGCCCCTTCACCGTCGCTGACGAACGGCCAGCCTCCAATACCGCCCGTCGACCACCAGCCGCAACCCGTCCCAAACGACCACCAACTTTCCGCTCAACCAGTCGACCAAACAGCTCCCTTCACCACCGAGCTCACCTGAAAACCTCACGCCTTCCAGTTTCGTCTTCCTCAAAACGCTATTGTTTGTTCCTGTCCAAACGATCTTCCTTACCAGGAACACTCACCAAACGACCATCGTTGTCCAGCACCTCCAGCCCTCTCAACGTCGACCACCCTCGACCAAACGACCCTCCCGCTGACCACCTTGTTCCACGCCATAGCTGTTTCATCCTCCCAGCAGCAACCACGAACAACAACAGCCAGTCCGTTACCATAAAACCAGCCTCTCCTCGTCTCAAAACCTCCAGAAATGACCAGCCAGTGCAGCCATGAAACCATTCTTGAGGTTGCCGTTCGTGTTATGAGTTCCGTCGAGGTTGTCACTGTCCGTTTTTCTGGCGAGTTCGAGCTTTTGAAACTCGATGTCGCTGTAAACAGTTGCTTGAAGTCGTGTTGATGTCCGGTTGTAATTGTTGATTCATTCAATCCGTATAAACTACAGGTTCATTTCTCTAATCCTAGCATTTCGATATTATGTTGTATGTTGTTAAGATGAGTTTTGTTTTACATGTGTTTATGTGTGTGATTCTAAAAATGTTAGTGTTCATTATAAATTAGTTGCTATTGTAGTATGTGGGATGTACATTTGTAAGATGTCCAGAAAAGAAAAAAAAAAAATAGGTGATGACCTTCGTCACAATATATTTATTCTTTTTTCCAAATTTAAATTTTTGATCGGCTCGGTAAAAATACTCGTAGCATTAATAGTATTGTTGTTGATGATGACCTCAGGGCTACGAGGCTACAGGAGGGCTAAAAGGCTAGTCATTGGACTTGATTATAAAGTTATGCTGCAGACGGCGTTCTCAGGAGATTCACTGTCCTCGCAAATCGAAGTGCAGTAGTTGTCTCTTGGTTCAATTTTAAATTGGGGAGTTTGGGGTTTTGGAGGGGGCAAGGGGCGGTATTTTACATAAAATGTCTTTTTAAAAGGCATTTTACATAAAATATTTTATTAAAAAGCATTTTACTTTATCGCCACAAATGGACATTAAGGTAAAATGCGATTTAAAAGCACATTTTATATACTTTGGTTACTAAGAATCACAATTGGGTTTCGAACTCAATAGCGATGTACCAAATAGAGTAGCTTAGTCTAGAATAATTATCTTTTTGGAAAAGGGCTAAAAATGTATTTGAACTATCCGAAATAGCTCAAAAATACTCTCTCTTTATTTTTGGTATCGCATATATCCTTGCCGTCTATGTTTTGGACCACAAATGCCTCTTAAATCGTTAGTTTTGCCATTGAAGCTGACATGGAAGTCCAACTGAATTAGATTTGCTTACGTGACCATCCATCTAAGCAATCCAGCATGGCAAAAATTATTTTTTCGGAAATTTTTTTTCGAAAATTTTTATTAAAATACAAAATCAATATTTATTCCGAAAAAGTAAAAAAATTTAGGAAAAATTATTTATTTCCAAATTTTATTATTAAAATATAAAATCAACACTTATTTAGAAAATAGTAAAATATTTCCGGAAAAATTATTTATTTCGAATTTTTTTTATTAAAATACAAAATCAACGCTTATTTAGAAAAAAGTAAAAAATTTACGAAATAATTATCCTTGATAGGGTTTATAATTCGATTAAAAAACTCCATTGTTCTCTTTGTGAATTTATGATTAATTTGATCTAAATTTTTAGATGCTTATAAGTTATAGCTTCACAAAAAGCACACATCTACTGTAAGTATCAATTGGTTCAGCCAAAGTTCTTATAATTTTTGGATATTTCAAATTTTCAAAAACTCCGAAATTCAACTTCACGTGGAATTTAAAATTTTCATCGTAGAACACTTATTCCGAAAAAAGTAAAAAAAAAAAAATTCCGAACAATATATTAAAGCACTTTCCAAAATAATTTATTTGTTATTATATATAATATTTTAATAAATAAATAATTTTTCCAAACATATTTTACTATTTTCGGATAAGTGTTGATTTTGTATTTTAATAATAAAATTCTGAAATAAATAATTTTTCCGGAATTTTGTTTTTACTTTTTTTGGAATAAATGTCGATTTTGTATTTTAATATAAATTTTCGGAAAAATAATTTTGCCATGCTGGATTGCTTAGGTGGATGGCCATGTAAACAAATCAAACCCAGTTGGACTGGCATGTCAGCTTCAACGGCAAGATTAACAGTTTAAGGGGCATTTGTGGTCCAAAACATAGACGGCATGAATATTTTTGGTACCAAAAACGAACGACGGATATTTTTGAGCTATTTCGAATAATTCAAGGACATTTTTGACCCTTTTCCGTTATCTTTTTATAAGTCTGACGTATCCAATCTCCAAGAATAAGTGTTTTACTCCACTTGAAGTCCTTATAAGATAACGGCATTTACAAATTAAGACCGAAAGTACTAGGACTCCAAATAAAGTCATCCCCAGGAAATAACAGATGATTTTTAAAAATAGCCAGATTTACAATTGATCGTTTAAAAATAACCCAATTTCAAAAGTAATCGAAATTTAGCCACTTTTTATGTAAAGATAAATTTGAGCAAAAACACTGTTCAAAACCTGGAAAATACTTCAGTATATTATGCTGGAGTTCCAGCATAAGTATAATTGAACTCCAGCATATTATACTGGCGTTCCAGGATAATATATTCACTAGAACTCCAGTATATTAATATACTGGAGTTCCAGCAAGTATAATATACTGGAGTTTGGAGCACCAGTGCTCCAGTCTCCAGTATATTATAATAGAGCCACCAAAGTATACCGGTCCAGCATAATATGCTGGAGTTCATACACAAGCGCATCGAACTCCAGTATATTATGTTGGATCGGTCTCTATTGCAGCAAAACGATGGCTATTTTTTATTGACTTGGTAAATATTGGCTATTTTTAATCGACCGATCCTAAAACTGGCTATACCGTAAAATTTTGGCGAAAATAACGTGCCAAGAAGTTTAATTGATTATGAGTGTAATTCACTAAAATGGCAATTTACGTAAATTCTTTTAGAATTATATATATCATGGGCTTTTAAAACAAGGATCTCAAATCATGGCCAATAAGCTCGTTGAAAAATTAATTCTATAAAATAAGCCTACAAGTTGGTAAATTATCCAACGTCATGTTCATTCCATGTAATTGGATAAAGGCAACAAAAAATTATGATGTTGTCTCCATTATACTTCAAGCCGAATCTTTGAAGTTTCATACATTTATATTCCGACAAGTCTTGAAGTAGGAGATATTTATAAGTATTTAATTTTTATCGAATTTAAATCTATAAAATAATTTGGATCATACTAAATTCAAAATATTAGACCAAACAAATATCGTGTCTAGTAAATTGCGCTAAATATTTAAATATAATACATGTGTTGTGCTATCCATTTAATTGGATTATAAATTATATGATAAAGCCAACTTCAGTAGCCCAAGGTCCAAATAGCTATTAGCCCATCTTATAGCCCATGTTCATGCTACGTATCAAGTGATACGGCAATCCAAGTCAAAAGAACGAGCCAATAAAATCATGTGATGTATCAAGTGACGGGACAATCCAAGCCAAATAAATTAGCCAATTAAATCATGCCAAGTATGTAGATGGTATTGGACAGTTCAAACGGACCAATCAAATCGCAGAGTGACGCCACTCCCTACAACTATAAATATAGGTCTACATAAAGCTAGAAGACACAAGAAGTGATAACAAGAGCAAGCAGAGACTTCGTTGATCAAACACCACAGATTTCTCTACAAGCTATAAACTTAAGCACTCAAGCATTCAAGCTACCATAACTCTTCCGGGATCCATCTGCACATAATAGGCCATAATACTCGAAAGCCTTGAAATTAAATCAATTACGGTGACCGTCAAACCTCGCACGCATTACTATAATCATGTGTATATCTTAACACGCTGAAGGAACTAATCGTTGCCACCATTATACCAATTCAACCATTGCTGACTGATTTTACTTTTCTAATTTACTCTAGGCTTGACTTAGGAATAATAGTAGCCCCATTTAAAACATCACGAACCCAAATTCGCACTCATCCTAAGTGATTTTATTTTACTAGACCACGTTGTCTCAATTCCCACGAACCATCTCATATCCTCCTTATGCGCATATTCGCATCCTCAAATGGTACACCCATTCTGATAATTCCTCTATGAATCCGAAGTCATTTACTCCCATTCCTCTCAATTTATACCGCAGACCAAAGAAAATACAGAACACTCCAAGCTCCTTATCATAATCTGTTGCAAAAGCTCGATACTCAATCATACTATGGACTCGAAACCCTTGGGCACCACACCTTAACCTTTGAACCCACTAGTACTGTTATTGAGAGTCACCCACTCTGGCTGATCCCGAAAATGATCAACTGCAAGGCTCCGCAAGTACATGACCACACTCTCAAAGAAGCATCCGGCCGAATTACCTTCCTTGCAACTCACTTCTACGCGAAGCATAATTCTTGAGTCTTCCCAAAGTCTGAACATGAATCGATGATGCGAATTATAGAACACATTCTCCAATTCCTTTGCTCAAATTACCACTGATGTTCTCTTTCCTTAGTCTTAGTAACCGATCAATATGTTGATAACTAGAAATCTCACAAATAGACGATCAGACAATCCAAACGTAGGCGGCAAGACTCTCCCACTTAGCTTGAAGCCATTATTACATAACTTTAGAATACACCAAGATTCTTAATCTCTTATTGACATGACCTCGCGCAATTAAACTGCCAAATTGCTCGAAATCCTTCCTTTAGCATTTCATGAAAACGCTAAATCTCTAGCAACATTCACATAGTATACCTCTTATCGAATAACGAGTAAAGTCCATCGCAGGAGCTTCACCAACCACGCGACCGCTGACCTACTCATAGGAGATAACCCACCTGAGCACGTGCGCATACACCAGTTGCACAAGTCCATTCACTCCTCGTGGACATCAACTAAATGTGCGACAATATCTTCCAATTCAAAGTTATGTTGTATCCTTCTTCATATCAAGCAACTCATTTATGTCAAATCAAATCTCCCGCTGTTATGCTAGCCAATATTTCAAATTAAACTCGTAGACCTAGTCACTATCCACCATGAATCCAAAATCACTCTAAACTTTTCTCAAGGAGTGTAGTCATCCTACCACAGAACCCATATGCTACTCTGTCCCAAAGGCGAATTGAAGAAAACCATAACACCAGCGAACTTAACATATTCAACAAGGATAATGACACCACATAACCGATGAAAATTTCACCACGCTCGAAAATACCAGTCTTGTTACTCCATCAAACCAAACTTGAACATTCATAGCCCGATTGCCTCTCCTCCGCCGGATATAAAATTCCAAATCTCTAAATTTTGCATTGAGTAAATATCTTCCAAGGCGTTCACTGCTTCAATGCGTAGACAAGGATCCTACTATTACACCAATACTGTGCGATAGAAACGCATGAATCGTCAAAACAATTAATGCCAAATCTCAAAACCTTGGGTAATACTGATATTAAGCTGAAACAACAGAACTACCTTCTGCAAGGTGACAACAATAGCCCAACAACTATGCAGGGAGAACATCCCGCTCCATATTTATAGTACCATCAAAATTCCTCAACTCTCGATTTATAATAAGCGCTTCGCGTCGCGTAAGTTTGAGTAGGAAAGAAGTAAAGGCATAAGCCTCAAAGGAATCAAACCGCACGATGAGGAATCAAGAAGGGAAGTGCTCCTATAGCCCTGTAGCCTCTCGAAGATAAGTACAGACGGCTCCGTAGCGATCCACAAGAATCTACTAGACTTGATCATGACTCGTGAGACCGAAAGGGAACCTAGTGATCTGAAACTATGTTGTCACGACCCAAAATCCACTAAAGGTCGTGATGGTGCCGGACACCGCTGTCAGGTAAGCCAACCATAAATACTTAATTAAATGCTCGTTTAAATAATTGTGAAAACTATAATTTTCCTTCAATTTGGCTAGTAAAAGATAATCTTTACAAAATAAATAAAAGAATGTTTAGAAGTTAATACAGAATACCCCATAAGCATCCCAGAACCCGGTGTCACAAGTGCATGAGCAGTTTCTAGGAAATAATGTAATACAACAACTGTCCGGAATACACATTGAACAGAAAAGAAAATACAATGCAATACTCTAAAGGAGACTCTGCTGGCTACGAGTCGTCTCGAGAGGTGCAACTCAACTAAGTCCCTGCATCAACCATGTCGTTGCGCCCAAATAGGCCACTAGACATACATGTGCTTGTGCAACAAAAATGCACAACAAGTGTAGTATGAGTACAGAAACAACGTGAACCAAGTAAGTATCCCGTCTAACCTCGAAGAAGTAGAGACGAGAGGTCTACTTCGACACTTACTAGTGGTCCAATAATAGTATATTGATAATATGAATAATCATGGTTTATTAAAAACGACAGTAAACTCAAGTAAGTCAAGAAACAAGTAAACATTCTTTTTATATTTAGAAGTCTTCAAATTCCTAATCCATTATTTATCAATTTATCTCACACCAGGGAGGCAATATTAATTTGTAAATCTCAAGCAAGCAATACAAGCATCAGTAAAATATGTCGAGGTCGTACGGTCGGATCCAATAAATATTTAAATTGTGCACTTCTAGAGGGTCGAATGGCACGAACCATAGATGCATCTATTACCCCGCTCGCGAATCATACATACGATGCGGTCAAATATAAATAATAGAGTTACCCCGCTCGCGAATCATACGTGTGACGCAGGTACTCATAGATACACATTCAAACAGTCAACTAATAATTCATCAAGAAACATTTATCCAAGAAAAAGTCAATTCTCTTTTAATGATTTAACGAAATGAGGTTTAACCCTTTTTAGAAATTCTTTTACTAATTCGATATGATTTAGGCAATTTTAGTTGTCAATAAGATTACAAATATTTCAGGTATAGCATGTTTTTGGGTCTTAGACTACCTGGACATAAATATAATACTCCCTCCGTTTTAATTTATGTGAACCCATTTGACTGGGCACAGAGTTTAAGAAAAGAGAGAAGACTTTTGATCTTGTGGTGTAAAATGAGGCACCTTTATTTTATGTGGCTATAAATCATTGCATAAAGGTAAATTGTTTCCAAATAAGGAAAGAGGTCATTCTTTTTTGCACGGACTAAAAAGGAAATAGGTTCACATAAATTGAAACGGAGGAAGTAGTAGCTATGCACGGACTCTCGACATCTTGTTCATACGTAGCACCCACAAATAGGACCACATAACCAATTATTTTACCTATGGGGACAATTCCCTCTATAACTTCATTCTTGATAATTACCAATGCTATTTTATATAATACTACATTGTATCCATCCATCCCTCGTGCTTTTTCATCTCCTATAGAGCATAATCCTTCGTTGATTTCTTGTTTAGTTACTATCACATAGCTGAAGTTGCTGGGCATGGTTCAGCCTTTTGCTTTTTCTCGTGACCTTCTTATTTACTGCTGCCACACTGGGAATTGCTTTGCCCATGAGTGACTTGCAAAAAAGAGTAATCTCTTCCCTTATGGCTACTGAATTAGTTAGTCTCCTTCCATCTAGAGAATTAATTTCTATGATTTGTTTCTTCTGTTTTCTATCCCTCATGACTCCTGAGAAGTTGGGGTGTTCATAGTTCGATTTGGATCGGTTTTTCCTTAAAAAGAAACCAAACCAATTAAGTCGGTTTTTCATATATTCGAACCAAACCAAACCAATTAAGTCGTTTTTTTTCGATTCTGTTTATGTCGATTTTTCGATTTTTTCGGTTATTTATCGGGTTTTTCTTAAATATAAGACATACACTATCAAACACATATTCCTGCGACTATATTTTCAATGTAACACTATCAAATCAATTGCCCTTTGAGAAATCTATTATTTACTAAAATATATTGATGATAATTGAATCAAATAGTGATAAATAATTTAAGGACTCAGTTAAAAATATGTTATTTTAACACGAAATGGATTCTTACACTAAACAAAAGAAAACTAGCAATCAAACTAGAATGTTAAGATAAAGAATTATATTAAAAGTGCAAACTATTGAGTAACATTTACGATAAAGTTTTTGAAACTTTGTATAACAATATACATATATATATGTGTAATAATAAATTTGAAATACCTACTCATGCAGTCGGTTTGGTTCAGTTTTTGATTTTTAAAATTTAAAACCAAAACCAATCCAAACAAAAAGTTATCGATTTTTTTGGTCGGCTTAGTTTGATTTTCGGTTTGGTTTGATTTTTTGATTTTTATAAACACCCCTATTGAGAAGTAGCTAGTGTTAGAATCTCCAAGTTTTATTCATTATGAAGTTTCAAAATTGATTTTTTTTAATAGATATAAGCACTTTACAGCTCATCCATCTTTTTAGTTTAAAATATTTGAATTTTTATTTGGAGCCAAACGATTGAGAAAATTTAGGAGTCAAACAATTCAGAAAATTTTTCGCCAAATTTTTTTTGGAGCCAAAAGTAATTTTAATTCCTACCAGAATATTACTCTATTAAAAAATTGTCTCTTGATATGCAAAAAAGTAAAAAGTAAAAATGAAAAATATTTTCTTAGTATACTTGACAACTAAAAGTGAACCGAGGGAATATATAAGAACTGTTTTATGGTAGTTAATCATTTTTGGTTACATGTACTTGCTTAGAGGGCAGAAGGGCATTGGCAGAAGGGTTCAAGCTTATATTCTTCAGTTGATTCATCTAATGTTTACCAATTATACTGTCTGAATTTAATTAGACACTTATCAAAAAGAGTTTGTGCTTCTAACTTTCAACTGAAGAAAATGAATATATTATCAGACGAAAATTTGAAAAAAAGGATTCAGATGAATATTCCCCAGTTTCTGTAACATTAAATTTGTCGCCTAAAGTATCTTAGCTTATTGGCTGGGAATCCTCTCGTTTAATTAAGAGTATATATTTTACTGTTTTATAGAGCCAATCCAAATACTATTGCTTGTGTACCCTTCAAATCTTGGCTGTCTATTCCTTTTCCCTAGCAATCAAATAGGCTGAAATGCATTGAAAGTTTGAAACTGCAAATCTTATCACACAAATAAAGACTCAAAATCCATAGTAAGTACTATTGAAAAAAATATTTATCATTTAAAGGAACCCCCAATAGCTTTTAGAATTTGCTAATTCATTCCTTCTTAGACGAAAAACTAACAGGTAGCATTAAGCCTTCCTAGTAATCACAGATGACTGACATGAAATCCTAATCCGACTATGGAAAATACAATAGCTCTGCCTTGGGAGATGCTCTGCGGAAACGCGCCAATTCTATGACAATATTTCTTTCTTCCTTGGAACCAGAGGGTTTTACCTGCTTAATGCTCATACTTATCAAAGATGGACAACGAGCAAACAATAGCTTTACGAATAACAGTTCAGTTTTTGAACCCTTAAACACATATATGACCACATATTTGAGCTTGTTGAGTGGTTGATTCAAGCAGTCTGCTGTGTCTAGATATTCCGAAACTGCTTCAACAGTGTCACTGGTAGTATCCACCTAATGGTACAAGGATATACAAGGGCATTTCAGATTCTCATATTTGAATATGTAAAGTGCAAAAAACGAATTAGATCATGCATATATCCACTAGCTAGAATATGGTGATATATATTTGCCATTTCTTACCCAAATCTCAAGTTTACTCAAACTGGGGGAGCTCTTAATCAACTCGAGAGCGTAAGAAATCTGACCCATTTGGCCGAAGTTTACAGCTAACTTTAGATGCCACAAGCAGTTGAGTGTAAAAGGAAGCCCTTGTGGAACTGGAACTGCACCTGCACTCAAAAGCTTTGAAGCAAATATAAAAATAAGAATAACATGAATAGGCATGACCCCTATAAGATATCCAAGTAAAACAGCACGTCAGACTCTTACCTCAAGGAAAGATGCACTCAAAGAAAGCACCTCAAGTATAGGCAAGCTAAGAAGAAGCTTTTGCAATTTTGATCTGTCAGCTGATATTGGATAACTAGTCACAAGGTATAAAGCTGTCAAATTTTTGCAGTTCATAAAGCAACTTAGTTCAATATCATAGTGACTCTCACGAACAACCAAGGAATTCAATCGTGATGAAACAATGTTCAAGTATTTAGTACCATTACAGTACCTCACGGTCAGATGAACAAGGAGGGGTGCGTTGATAACACAAAACTCTGTAGTTGGCACGAAAGTTATTTTTTCTAGACGAAGTGTTACAAGATTCGGAAAGCCAAGAAAAGATGTTGGTGGTTTGAAGACACAGTTTAAGAGTTCCAAAAGTGTCAGTGTTGGACAATTAAATATATACGAAGGTAGTTTATAAGTACTGTTATTTGACATGTTAAGGGTTAGCTTCTTGACACCATTTCTGGTTGCATAAAGTATCCATCTACCAATATCGGGACACAGCGACAAATATACTCCTGAGACATCCAGATCAAACGTCACCACATATCCAAGATGCTGTAATAGAATCTTATCTATAGTTTCTTTGAAGACATATTGAGATCTTGCTGCTAATTTGTTGCAGAAGAGCTTATTCAGCACCAAATTTGGAAGCATGGCCCAAATATATCTCCAGTTTGTTGACAGAATACTAGTTCTTGCTGCATCTTGAATAGGCAGGAGCTCAAGAATACCATCTATAACGTTTCTTGGCATAGCGCTGATTCGGTCTTCTCTGTCTCCTGCAACCGCAGCTCTTTTATTATCTGTTAGAAGAAGTTGTAGTCTTCAGCATAAAACTTACAAGCCAAAAGAAAAGAGAAAAAAAGGGAGAGTTGTATACCTTGAGTCATGCTGATTCTGTAATGTTAATTAGCCTCTTAAAATACATAGCAAACCATGAGGTCTCTTCGTATTTATAATATTCAAAGTGTGTCTTCATTTATCCATCAAGAGTCACCGTACACGCGTACTTACTTCTTCCATATGAGACACAAAATAAAACTTCTGAGCTAATACTAGTAGAGAAGTTTTATTTTGTGTCTCATACGAGTAACACTAGTTGTATGAGGTTCATTTTTGTCTCACAAAATTCTGAACCCCAATCTTACACATAATCCTGGGTCCACATAATCCTGGGTCTACAAAACAGTGAGACAAGAAGTTACCTCATGCAACTAGTGTAAGTTGTATGAGACACAAAATAAAATTTTTCTTAACTAATAGTGTATGGGGTCGAATTTGACCGACCACGTCCCAAGCAAGCCCGACCAACCATGTATACAGAGGTCTGGCTGAAGGGACCAACCGTCGACCCCTCAACTGCGTGTACTTTATCTTTATCTTGTACTACTGCCTTGATGTTTTATGGAGAGTTAAAATGAAACCTCTCCGTTATATAATAGAGGTTCTCAGTTGTGTAAAGGCATCAGATCATTATTATCAATAACTTTTTCTCTCTCTATAACAGATTCTCTCCCTCTTTCTCTCTCTCTCTCTCTCTATCTGATTTACTCTTTCATCTCAATAATATCTTTGTATCATTTCATTCCCTAGTTCTTCGAATTATTACGTCACAAAGGGCGAAACGTATCCTAAAGTCAATTATTTCCGATTACGATTTACTCCGTCTTGTATATTGATTGATTTGCTTAAATGTTATTTGATAACATTTTAAGTCAAACAATTTGGCGCCGTTTGTGGGGATTTCGGTAATCGAAACCATAGTTCACATCTAGGGTATCGAAAATAACGATCACTATCCTTCAAACTCAGTAAAACCAGAAAATGACAGACAGAGAATCTAGGCTGAAGATGATAGCTAATGTCTCAACCAACCTTATAGGCCCCCTCAACGAGGCCGGTAGAAAAAATATTGCAAACGTAGCACCAAGTAGTGTTCCGGAGGAAGAAATTTCGCCCTCCTCACTCGAAGATCTAACGATCTTGCACGAAAAGGGGGCTTCGACATCTGCAGTAAAGGAAACACCCCCAGTAGTCAACAAGTTACTGGAGGAGTGGTTGACAAACACCCTAAGTGGCCTGCTCGAGAAACCGTCCTCGGGAAACCTCAAAGATTCGCCAGCGGCAGAAACCACCGCGGCCATCGGTGAACCAAGTGTTATGCGGACGAGCAGTGCCCATACAAATATCAACACAAGCGACAATGCACTCGCAACCGTTCTAAGGAAAATGGAAGAAATGGAGAACGAGAATAAGGCGCTCCGTGACCAAATGAAGGAGCATCGGGAAAGGCTAGACAAAATACCCGGTGCACCGAAACTACTACCAAAACGCGATGTAGGACGGTTCGTCGAGCAACCATATAGCGAGGGAGATACTCCTCACCCAATCCCAAAAACCTTCAAAATGCCCCCATATTTGAGAATATATGACGGGACCACGGATCCAGAAGATCATCTGATCCACTATGTAACCACTGTAAAAGGAAACGACTTATCAAAGGAACAGGTCCGTGCTGCTGAAAAAGTTCGGAGAAACCTTGACAAGAGGAGCGCTAACATGGTACTCACAACTACCGGATAGATCGATATCGATGTTCGAAGAGATGGCGGATAAATTCGCCACCGCTCATGCATGAGCGAAGAAGGCTGAAGCAAGGGTTAACGACATCTTTGCGATCAGGCAAACGACGGGCGAAGGGCGAAGGGACTTCCTAGCACGATTCAACAGGGTAAGAATGAGCCTACCTAATGTATCAGAAGGAATGGTGGTTGCCGCCTTCCAAAACGGGTTGAATAGAGATGGGTCGAAAGAAACCAAGAAGCTACTCAGCCGACTCATGAAGTATCCCCCCACAACATGGGAGAAGATCAACAATGCCTACTGCGCAGAAGTAAGGGCAGACGAAGACGGCCTTAATGGCTCAACCCAGCGGTTAACATCAGTACAGACGGAAATCAGGAGAGATCGACACAACGACGGGCGACGGGATCCACTCCCACGGTTCAACAAAGAAAGGCATCAGCCTTATGTCAGATCCCCTAACCCACCTCCTCTGAGAAACTCAGACGCCTTGCAACGACATACCGCTACGCTTTGGAATGAAAGAGGTATGCCTCCGTTATTAACCGCTCATAACTTTTGTGTCTCATCTTCAAAAATAGTGTATGCACTGGAGAAGCTGGGCCCGAAGGTACACTGGCCGCAGAAAATGAAATTGAATCCTAGCGCTAGGAAATCAAACATCCTATGCAAATTCCACTAGGAAAGGGGACACAGAACCGAAGATTGCATAGGCCTACGACAAGAAATAGTCAGAATGCTGAACCAAGGATATCTGAAGGAGCTGCTCAGTGACAAAGGAAGAGATAACTTAGCCAGGGGACGTGATCAATCTCAAGGACCGCCGAAACCGCCATCCCCGACATGAACCATACAGATGATCATCGGCGGCGGTGACGACTCGACAATCAACCAAATAAAGTTAACCACCACACACAAGTTGAAGCACGCGATCGCTCACGAACGGTATGATGACTTCGAAGATAGTATCACCTTTGATAAGTCTGATGCCGACGGTTTGTCTTTCCCTCATTATGATGCTTTAGTTATAACCTTACGCATTTGCTAATACTGATGTAAAGAGGATCATGGTAGACGACAGAAGTGGTGCGTGTATTATCCACCCGAGGGTTCTCACGCAAATGAGGCTCGAGGATAAGGTAATACCGCGTTGCATAACACTGATAGGTTTTAACAATACAGTAGAACATACCTCTGGAGAAATATTGTTGTCGGTCCTGGCAGGAGGAGTCACGCTGGAAACCACATTCCACATCATGAACCAGGAAACGGCTTACAACGCCATCATAGGACGTCCATGGATACACGCCATGTGAGCTATCCCCACGAGTCTCTATCAGGTAATCAAGTTTCCCACCCCATGGGGAATATTCAGTATCCGGGGCGAGCCACGCACCACCCAAGAATGTTACTGTATTGCCCAATGTTGCATTCATACCAAGCAACTGAAAGGGGAAATCATGGAAGCATAGCAATCAACCATGTCGGGAACCAAACTCAACCCAACAACAGAGGGCATCAGGGACCCAGATGTCGTAGAATCTTGCAAAGCGACAATCGAGGACCTCGACCCTGTCATGTTGGACAATACCGCAGTTCGAAAAAAGCCTAAATCGGGCATAACCTCCCCGACCCAGGTAAGTACTATGAATTCTTAACTAACCATGCAGGTTTGTTCGCCTTCTCCCATTCAGACATGCCAGGGATCCCAAAAGACATTGCCACTCAGAAACTGAACGTCGACCCATTTTATCCGCCCAGGAAATTCAACGCCACAATCAATGAGGTAGTCAGCAAAGAAGTAGATAAACTGCTGGCCAACGGTTCCATTAGAGAATCGAAGTACCCCTAGTGGGTCGCCAATATGGTCATGGTCAAAAAGAAAAGCGAGAAATGGAGGATGTGCGTAGACTTTACCGACTTGAACAAGGCATGCCCGAAGGATTCCTTCCCATTGCCTCACATCGATTAGCTGATATACGCAACAACCCGACACGAGCTGCTAAGCTTCTTGGATGCCTACTCTGGCTACAATCAGATCCTGATAGCCAAAGAGGACCAAGAAAAGATGACTTTTATTACCCACCAAGGGACTTACTGCTATAAGGTGATGCCCTTCGGGCTCAAAAACGCCGGTGCAACATACCAAAGGTTGGTCACCAAGATGTTCAAAGAACAGCTTGGCAAGACATTGGAGGTCTACATCGACGACATGCTAGTAAAGTCGGCTAAAAAGGAGGATCATTTCGACCATTTAAAGCAAGCTTTTGAGATACTAAGACAGTACGGGATGAAGCTAAACCCAGAAAAATATGCTTTCGGCGTGGCTTCAGGAAAATTCTTGGGTTTTCGTATCACAGCGAGGTATCGAAGTCAACCCGAACCAGATAAAAGCCATAGACACGATACCTGAAATCTTGAATAGCAAGAAGCAAGTGAAGAGACTAACGGGGCGAATAGCCGCTTTATCCAGGTTCATTTCGCGATCCTCGAACAAGTGCCATAAATTCTTCAGTGTACTAAGAAAAGATCGAGGGCTGCAATGGAACGAGGAATGCATCGAAGCACTAAGGAAACTGAAGGAATATCTATTTTCGCCACATTTGCTCGTCAAAGCAGATCCCGGTGAATGCCTACTCGTCTACCTGGCGGTGTCGGAAGTCGCTGTCAGCGCCGTCCTAGTTCGCAAAAATAAAGGTACGTAATCCCCTATTTACTATATCAGCAAAACCTTGATAGATGCCGAAATGAGGTATCCGCACCTCGAGAAGCTGGCTTTGGAATTAGTCGTAGTTTCACGAAAGCTTAGACCCTACTTTCAATGCCACCCCATAAAAGTAATAACGACCTTCCCCCTAAGGGGCATCCTACACAAACCCGAACTCTCGGGTAGGCTCGCCAGTTGGGCCATAGAGCTCAGCGAGCATGACATAACCTATCATCCGAGAATCGCCATCAAGTCACAGGTACTCTCCGACTTTATCGCCGACTACAGCATGGGGATATTGCCAGATGTGGAACAAGAGGCCCTCCGCACCTCTGCACACACCGACCTCTGGACTCTCTACATTGACGGCGCTGCGAACGCCTCAGGATCGGGACTAGGACTCGTACTTGAAGTCCACACGGGAGAAGTAATTCTCCAGTCCATACGATGCCCCGAGATGACTAACAACGAGGCCGAGTATGAATCTGTGATTGCAGGTATAAAGCTAGCCATCAAATACGGAGCCCGTCGGCTCGTTCTCCATTGCGACTTTCAACTCGTAGTAAACCAAGTCACCGGAACCTACCAAATCAAGGAACAGAGGCTACAAAAATACCAGTCAAAAATCCATAAGCTGATGCGGAGTTCGACAAATGCCGCTTCGAGGAAATTCCCAGGGGACAAAACGTTGAAGTGGGTAGCATGGCAAAGCTGGCCGCAACACCAAAAATATCAACAAAGAAAACGTGGTCACTCTCCTCCATTCAGCCATCGACCACGCCGAGGTACTCTCTTTAAACTTGACTTGGGACTGGCGCAACCAGTTTGTATCCTACCTGCAGGATGGGACACTCCCACGCGACAAAAAGGAACCCAAGAAACTTCGGGTGCAAGTAGCCCGCTAAAGCCTAATAAATCACGATCTCCACAAGAGAACGTTTGGTGGTCCCCTTGCTAAATGTCTCGGGCCACACCAGACTAGGAAAGTATTAGAAGAAGTACATGAAGGCTACTGTGGCACTCATACGGGGAACCGAGCTCTTGTCCGATGCCTCATACGCGTCGGCTTCTACTGGCCCACCATGAAGAAAGAGGCAACAGACTACGTCCGAAAATGTGATACACCAGGCAGGAGAAACCCTCCATTCGGTCACTTTGCCATGGCCATTCATAAAATGGGGAATAGATATAATCGGCCCTCTACCGGTAGGACGAAGAAAGGTACGCTTTCTGTTAGTTTTAACTAATTATTTTTCTAAATGGGTGGAAGCAGGTGCGTACGTACAAGTACGCGAGCAAGAGGTAATTGCATTCATATGGAAAAACATCATATGCCGTTTCAACATCCCCAAAGAGATCAGTTGCGATAATGGGCCCCAGTTTATCGGCAAAAAGACAATCGAATTCTTCGAGAAATGGTACATCAAGCGGATACTCTCCACCCCATATCACCCCGCTGCTAGCGGCCAAGACGAGTCCTCCAACAAAACAATACTAAACATACAATAAAAGAAGCTTGAAGAAGCCAAAGGGCTATGGCCCAAATTACTACCTGAAGTATTATGGGAATACCGGACTATACCCAAATCCATCACAGGGGAAACACCGTATTCGCTGGTCTACGGAATTGATGTCGTTATACCCGTCGAAATCGGAGAACCTAGTTTGAGATACTTCCACACCAGTGGAGCAGACAACGACGACAACAGGTTACAAGACCTGGATGAAGCCAAAGAACGAAGAGACATGGCCCATATAAGAATGGCCACCCAAAAACAACAAGCAGAAAGGTATTACAATAAGAAAGCCAAGATAAGACCGCTTAGAGTCGGCGACTATGTCCTCTAAGACAAAACGCTGACATCAAAAGATCCGAATGAAGGAAAGTTAGGAACTAACTAGGACGGTCCATACAAAATCACAGCAGCAGTGAGCAAAGGAGAATTCCAACTAGAAATAATGGAGGGAAAACCACTCCAAAACAATTGGAACATCGCCCACCTCAAACACTTCCACATCTGAAAGGCGTCTCTCAAGTCGTACTCCTTTTCCCTTGCCCGAGTTTTGTCCCAATTGAGTTTTCTTTGGGAAGTTTTTAATGAGGCGACGAAGGGGACGCCCGGTGGAACAAGGAACACAAGTTCACCATATCAGCCCACCGACACGATCCGCATGCCAACATAGTAAAGGGACTATTATAGATCTCCATTATTCTCCATTGTATGATTCTCCATCGAATAAATAAAGATCTCCATTGTATGAACAGAATTCTCCATCGAATAAACAAAAATCTCCATTGTATGAACAAGATCTCCATTACACGAACAAGAAATAGTAGACACTCCACGACGGATACTACTTCGACGACAGTCGAAGTAACATCCCAATGGCTAAGGCCATCGACCAGTTCAACCTCGTTCGAACCACGACGGGTACTACTTCGACGACAGTCAAAGTAACATCCCAATGGCTAAGGCCATTTACCAGTTCGACCTCATTCGAACCACGACGGATACTACTTCGACGACAGTCGAGGTAACATCCCAATGGCTAAGCCATCGACCAGTTCGACCTCGTTCGAACCACGACGGATACTACTTCGACGACAGTCGAAGTAAAATCCCAAAGGATAAGGCCATCGACCAGTTCGACCTCGTTCGAACCACGACGAACACTACTTCGACGACAGTCGAAGTAACATCCCAATAGCTAAGGCCATCGACAAATTCGAACTCGTTCGAACCACAACGGATACTACTTCGACGACAGTCGAAGTAACATCCCAATGGCTAAGGCCATCAATCAGATTCGACCAGTTCAACCTCGTTCGAACCACAACGGATACTACTTCGACGACAGTCGAAGTAACATCCCAATAGCTAAGGCCATCGACCAGTTCGACCTCGTTCGAACCACGACGGATACTACTTCGACGATAGTCGAAGTAACATCCCAATGGCTAAGGACATCGATCAGATTCGACCAGTTCGACCTCGTTCGAACCACGACGGATACTACTTCGACGATAGTCGAAGTAAAATCCCAATGGCTAAGGCCATAGACCAGTTCGACCACGTTCGAACCACGACAGATACTACTTCGATGACAATCGAAGTAACATCCCAATGGCTAAGGCCATCTATCATATTTGACCCCGGTCGAACCACGGCACGACAACTCAAAAAACAAAAAAAATCTCTACGAAGACTAAGCATTATGATAAACAGACGAAGCAATAAAGGTAAAAGTTATATTACGAAAAAAATCATGTTACATTCGCCCCACGAGCGGATCCTAATACAATATACAAACCAAAAATACATATACAAAAGGTCAATGAACAAAAGGTCAAGATTTCCCATCACCCCCCAACTGATAAGCAACGTCATACCAAGGATCAGAGTCAAGATGGTTGACATCTTCGGAAGTAAGCCCACCCCTATCGAGAGAGCAGGAATCGTAACCACAAACTTCACGAGCGGCATAAGCCTCGTCTCTCCGTGCCTGGACTTCTTCCTCAGTAGCCCGGCCAGCAGCATGAAACTCGCTATACACATCAAGATTGGCCTCTGCAAAAATCCACATCTCATGCGCATTACGATGCGCAATCTGTTCAGGCAAGGGACGAGAAGTGGAAGGTCGTGGAAGCATGCGAATCTCCACCGCCTTGGCATCAAGTTTGGCAGTCAGCTCCGCCACCCTCCGTTGCAGGTCGGCGTTCTCTGCCGCCACCCCTCGGCTCAATTCGAGCTCATCATTTTTGGATCCGAGGAGCTCCTCTAATTCGCTGTTGCGGGCTACGACCCTCATCAGCTCATTGTCCGCCTCCTCCAGTTCAGCTCCTCTACGCTCCGACTGGGACTGCCCCGATCAACCTCCGCTCGATGTTTAGAGTGGTACTTCCTGTATTTCTTTAACATTTTCTTAAAGAGGGCAGTCCATTTTCGCTCATGGCTTCCCCTCTCCACCTCCAAGTTGAGTGTCTGTAAGAGACAGAAAAGCAAAAGTAAGCATATTCCAAACCTATCCGACAATACACGGAAGGAAGAAAGGAAATAAAAGTACATGTAAGGCCATGCCCAACACCCTACGGGACAACTCCGCATCGCCCACCGTACTAAGAGTCCTGCTTTTGGGGGCTGCATACAATAGGGTGAAGACCGAAGCGGCCTGCTCACTATTCGAAAAGAGGTTAAACGTTGCCGGAATTATAATGCAACGGTCAGAGCCGTCCGTCGCCATCTCTACGTGGGTAAGACCACCCACAAACTCGTCGACATCTTCCTGAGCAATGTCGGAGCCTGACCCTTATGCCACACCACTGGGTTCTTCAACATTGGTCGATGACTCTCCCCCGACTACCCGCACAGGGCTAACACCTGGAGCAGCACCCCTTTGTTGAACCGACCTCCCCGAAAAAATGGCATCGACCATGAACGCAGGTCTAGGTGTTGGCCGAGGTACCTCACTCCTCCTGGATTCAGTCGTCACTGCCTTGCCTTTCTCGAGCCTCCTCTGTTTCCTCTCTGGTGACTCCTTACCATCAGAGGGTTCATCCACTGGATAAGGAGCTAGCGCTAATGGTGTCAGCTCCCACGTGACCAAGGTCGTGGAAGTAACCCCTTGTAAAGGAGCAGGAGAAGGATCCCCTTGAGAGGACTCGACCAGCATGTCTTGGTCATCAGAGGCAGCATTAGCTTGACTAGAAACAGGGACTGCCGCCATTTTCCTCGAAACCCCATGACCCGTTGCAAATAGAAAAGGGGAGAATATATTTAAAGAGGGGGTGAATAGGAGGAGTCACGAATTGTGCACGACAGAAACCGAAAATTTACCTGAAGAGACTCTTGGGCCGTAGCTCTGCATAAAGGCAGGCCAAGTACGGGTCCCCTCCACGTGAGGCAGCAAGCCAGCGACCTATCCCCTAAGATTGGCAAGGGGTCGGGGCGGATGAGCCATAGCTGCAACACAAAGGGTAAGAACAGCAATGGTCGAAAACGAAAATACGTAACGGACTACGACACTTACGTTTTGGATTCCACCTCTTCGGGAATCTGACGGGGTTGGAGACCAAGTGCTCGGTCCTAATGAAGAAGTACTTGCGCCAAAACCTGCGACTAGCCCGATCGTCGGTCTTGACCACTAACTCCCTCGTACCACGGCCCCGTAAATGTACCATGGTCCCCCTCATATAACAAGCGCTGAACAGCTGCAGGAGGTGATGGACCGTAATGCCACACCCCACCAACTCCACTTACTTAGTTAACAGCCGGAGCATCTTCAGAGTATACGGCGTAAGCTGAGCCGGGCAAACGTTGTAAAATCGGCAAAACTCCTCCGCCAAAGGAGAGAGGGGAAGGTTGTGACCAATCATGAATGGATATTCATAAAAGGCGCAAAATTCTGGCCCGTGAACGGTCACATAATCCTCCCCGGCTGGGATCATCTCCACGTGTGCCAGTATATTACATTTAACACGGAGGTTATCCAAGTTATTTTGCAACGACTTGGAAGACTCTGGGACCGGAAAAGCGGAATCCTTATTAAAATCATTCCAGGATGAGGTGCATTGTGGTAGCAGTTCCTCCACGGTAAGAGGACTCATATCCTCTTCTTCCTCCACCCCGCCGCCATAAGAAGATGATGGCATGTTCGACGGAGCAGTTGCCGGAATCATCTCGTTACCACGGCGAGGCTTAAGCAAGATGGTGATAAATAAAGAGCTATGCACAATATAGGGAAATATAGTTCTCAGTCAAGAAAAACACATCGGGAGAAGGAAGTGTGTGCTAGAAAGGGGAGTGTAAATGATCAAAAGTTTGGGTCAAGTTGAATCCCTCCCCTATTTATAAGGGTTGAGAAGCGCAAGAATCGAAGAGGCATAATTTGAACCAGCACGGGAAATCAAGCACCGGAGCCGTTGAGTTCCCTCCTCGAAAATACGCAAAATGATGATGCCTGCAGACGCTGACGTCACATTAGGAAAGGTGTCATATTTTGATGACCTGACAAGTCATGATGATTGCCTCCCATATGTCACATCACGGTCCCTTGGCGGGGTCAAACTCTCTAAAATTGAAGGTGTTAATTCCGCCCGTCAAGGACGCACCTCGCTGTGATCCCGACGAACAGAGGGACTAACTATATGGGATCGAATTTGACCGACCACGTCCCAAGCAAGCATGACCAACCATGTATACAGAGGTCTGGCTAAAGGGACGACCCAAGGACAATAGAAGGGACGACCATACAACCACGTCGGCCCCTCAATTGCGTGTACTTTATCTTTATCTTGTACTACTGTGTTGATGTTTTATGGAGAGTTAAAATGAAACCTCTCCGCTATATAAGGGAAGTTCTCAATTGTGTAAAGACATCGAATCATTATTATCAGTAACTTTTTCTCTCTCTATAAGAGATTCTCTCCCCCTTTCTCTCTCTCTTTATGATTTACTCTTTCATCTCAATAATATCTTTGTATTATTTCATTCCCTAGTTCTTCGAATTATTAATGCACAAAGGGCGAAACGTATCCTAGAGTCAATTATTTCCGATTACGATTTACCCCTTCTTGTATATTGATTGATTTGCTTAAATATTATTCGATAACATTTTAAGTCAAACAAATAGTACTCCCTCCATTCATCTTTAGTTGTCCACTTTTATTATATATTTTGTAGTTTTACCATTAATAATGATAGCGTTTCAAAAAGTATAATTATAATTTGGAGAATAAGTAGCTAATGATAATAGTAAAACAAGAAAAATAATATGGACAAATGAAAATGAACGAAGCGAGTAATAAAAGAATCAATATATTCGAATATACATATTTAATTAGAATGTAAAAAACACTCAGCAACCCAAGAATTCATTAATAATCTTGGATATATTTATGTAGTTACTAGACTTTAATCAATCTAACCTAATTAACTTTGATATATACAACCTAATTAATCCATCATAGTACTCGATAATCACTTATCCAAGTACTTGGCTGGAAAAGGAGAAGTTGTCTCTCCCTCAAATATCGGGAGTCAAGTCATTTAACCCCTTTCTCTGTTTTAATTTATATGACATAGTTTGAAATACGTGAATCAAGTTGAATAATTTTCGGCATGAATTTGCACATTGAATTTATATTTTTTTTTGAAAATTTTATATATTTAGAAACTTCGTAAAAAATACTATAAGTCACAATAGTTAAAAATTTAAAATATGTAAAAAGTTTATGTAAAAAATGTGGTAAGAAAAATCTTATTTGAATCTCCAAATAATAGCTACGTAAGCAGAAGAATTAATATATTCATATATACATATTTTAGATATAAATATTTATTTAGAACGTAAGAATCTTGGATATATTTAAGTAATTGATTCTTTGATCAAGATACCTAATTAACATTGCAAATCACCTAATTAATCTATCGTAATAATCGATAATCATTTACCCAGGTAGATGTCACGACCAAAACTAACCCTGTTGTGATGGCGTCTATCGTGGTACTAGGCAAGCCGTTACATTACCAAAACAAACCGATATTTCCATTTCAAAGATAGTTCCAAAATTATTTAATATAAACCTTCATAAAAGAGTTTAATCAAAACAAAAGCGATGAAAGAAAGCCCGACATCGGGGTTTCACTAGTCATGAACATCTACTACAACCATCTGACAATATCGAGACTAACGTAGTCTGGAAATAACTGAATAAAACTAAGGAAAGATAAAGAGGGAAAGAAAGGCTGCGATCGTTAGGCAGCTACCTTGCTAACTCCGATGGATCTGCAACTGAACAATCAACACTCGCTACTGCATCTAGAAATACCTGGATCTGCATACAAAGTGCAAGGAGTAACGTGAGTACACCAACTCAGTAAGTAACCAAAGTAAATAAAGGCTGATCAATAGTGAAAAGAAATAAAACATATAAAGTTCATATCATGAAATCTCATAAAAATACAAGAGGCTTTAGAAGCAGAGTTTGAATCAAGTCATTTCGTTTAGACTCAGTTCTAGTAAAATCATTTGAAGATATTTTTTAACAGCTCTCAAACAGAGGCTCAATGCAACAATGAGCAAAATGTTGGAATCATAAATAGCCCATCGGGCAAAACATCGCTCATATACAACCCCTAGGCAAACCTCACAGTCACTCATATACAGCCCCTCGGGCATACATCACCATCACTCATATACATCCCATGGGGTAAAACATCACTCAATAGGTACCTGCGCTCACTAGGGGGTGTGCAGACTCCGGGGGAGGGGGCTCCTTTATCCCAACTCTATAATAAGCCACCTCGTGGCATAAATCAATTACGCCCTCGGCCTCACTCAATCATGAATCCGTAAAACATGTTGCGATGTGCAGTCCGGTCCCATAAATATCCTCACAAATCAGACCCTCGGCCTCACTCAGTCATGAATCAGCAAAATATACTGCAACATGCATCCCGATCCCATAAATATCCTCACAAATCAACCACTCGGCCTCACTCAGTCATAACCTCTCAAGCCACTCAGGCTCTCGGTAAAAATAGGGTACTCAACCCAAAACAACCTTTATATGCATCAAAACAAAGTAATGAAGACTGAGTTATAAAAGCAATAAGTATAACATCACTGAATACAGATTTTCAATTAAAAATAATGAGAGGATAGTAAGAAAAAGACCCCTAAGGATCCAAACATCTATGGCACAAGGCTCAAACATGGCATTCAGCCCAGTACAGAAAACTCTTTCTAAAACACACAAGTATCATATAGTTTCAACCAAATACGCAACTTTATAGTTGCTACGGACGGACCAAGCCACAATCTCCAACAGTGCACGCCCACACGCTCGTCACGTAGCATGTGTGTCACCTCAAAATAGTAAACCGATACGAAATTTGGGGTTTCAACCCTCAGGACTAGATTTACAGTCGTTACTTACCTCAAACCGGTCAAATCTCTACGCTGCGATACTTTTGCCCCTCAACTCGGCCTCCAATCGCTCCAAAATCTATTCATAACTAGAACAATACCATCAATATGCGCTATTGGAATGAATTCCACAAGAAAACCTGTCAAATTAAGCACAAATCCGGAAATCCACTCAAACCTAGCCCCAGGCCCATGTCTTGAAATCCAAAAAAAAAGTCACAAAACTAGAAAGCCCTTTTACTCATGAGTCGATACATACAAAATTTATCAAAATCCGACTCCGTTTGACCCCTCAAATCTTAAAATCAACTTTCCAAAATTCCAAGCCCTAACACCTCATTTCACCCCTAATCTTTATTAATTACATGATTAAACAAAAGGAAATCAACACATATACAAGTATTACTACTCAAGCGACTTACCTCACTGATAATCCCTTTAATTCCTCTTCAAAATCACCCTAAAACCTCCAAAACCCGTCTTCAAAAATGGTGGAAATGAGCAACATTCGCGAAGTCTTCAATATATAAGTTCTGCACAACAAAACCGCATCTGCGGTCAAAAATTCAAAATACCCGCTTCTCCGAAGTCGCACCTGCAAGAAAACCATCGCAGGTGCCGATTCCACTTACTCCTCAAAATCCGCATCTGCGGCCAACATACCGCACCTGCAGTCTTACAGTGCTCAAATTCTTGCACATGCACTTACAGTGCTCAAATTCTTGCACCTGCACTTCCAGCGCAACCCACTTCTACCGGAATCTGCGAGCTTTTTTCCACTTCTGCGGACCTCGCACCTGCGGCTCCCCTTTCGCAGGTGCGGAAACACCAGCAGTTTTCATCAACTCTCAAACACCAAAAAACCAATCCGTCAACCATCCGAAACACAACCGAGGCCCTCGGGACCTTAACCAACAATACCAACAAGTCACATATCAACATACAAACTTAGTCGAATCTTCAGAACACTCAAAACAATATCAAATTACCAAATTACCCTGGGATTCAAGCTAAAGAACTTCTATGCTTTCAAATTCCACAAACGACACTGAAACTTACCAAATCACATCCGAATGACCTGAAAATTTTCACACACATCACAAATGATACCTACTCCAAATTCCGAAATTCCTTTTCGACCCCAATATCAAAATTTCCACTGTCGACCAAAATTGCCAAAATTCCAACTTTCGCCAATTCAAGTCTGATTCTACCACGGACCTCCAAATCATATTTCGAATGTGCCCCCAAGTCGAAAATCACCTAACGGAGCTAATGGAACCATCAAAAATCAAATCTGAGGTCGAATACTAAAAAGTAAAAAAAACTTGTTCAAATCTTTCAAATTTAAAGCTTATAGCTGAGACCATTTCCCTAAATCAATTCCTGATAACCTGAAAACCAATACCGAGATTCACATAAGTCATAATATATCATACGAAGCTACGTATGCCCTCAAACAACAGAGCGAAGTGAACTTTCTCAAAATGACCGATCGGGTCGTTACATCCTCTCCCACTTAAATATATGTTCATCCTCGAACGTGCCTAGAGTTATTCCAAAAGCTATCAAATTGCTATATAATATCACTATGCACATACCCGGGAGTGATCCCACATCCCTCTATCCCATATAGGTTTGATAACAAAACATGACTGAAATTTCTTAATCTAACCTAGCCCATAAGCCTTAGAATCCAATTTTCACATCCAAAATTTTCTATAAGATCAGAATCTTTCATCCACATAATGTGTATCTAAACAAGTTATATCCAGTCATAGACATGACCCAAGATGAAATCACATGATATACCACATAACTCAAACACTCACAGCGATGATTTCCAATCACAACAGCTGCCAAACACAATCAAACGCTGGTATAACCTCTAATCAAACAACACCTCATTCTAACACCTTCATATACTGCCAATGATGAAAGAAACATGTAACAAATCATGACCATTCATTAGATCAACCAGTTGTGGAACTTCCTCTCCTTCAACAATAAGTTATAATCAATTTCTAAGCCGATCAACGACATTACCCCTTTAAATATACCGCAATCAAATTTGATAGCTTATATTCTAGCTCCGACGAACTCATCTTATTAAATACAAGTTACTCTACTGACATGCCACAACCATACTACTTAGAGCCACAAACCATGAAATTTGTTCACCAATATGCAACAATTCAAACGTACTCAAACATAGAAAATGACTTCAATTAGATAATCATCTCGCAAGCTCAACCAATACCACCACAGTGCAATGCCAAAATCCATCACACACTGTAGAACCAAAACACACGAATCTAATGCAAAGGATCATATCCCAACATAACTTCGATATAATGCGCGATCCCATTCAAACACTGGTCCACATGAAATACTTCAAGCCACATTACTCAAAATCAATAACCACGCGCAATTCGACATCAAGAACTCAAAGTGTATTACCCTAACCATGGAGAAGCAAATGACATAACACTACACAAAACCCGAAAGAACATAACCAAGACGCCATCCACCAAGCAATACCCAATACTTCTTCCTACTCAAATTTCGCTATAAGACCCCAATAAAACCGCACCATATGTGCATATAACCAACAAAACATAACTCATCGTAACACAGAAAGGTGACTCATAGATCACTCCAGAACACGAATAAGCTCAACAACAATCGAATGGCGTATCCCTCAACAATAGTAATTTGGAGTCAAAAAATTCGTCCCGATGTTGAACACACATCCATATTGGGTCTACTAATGAACCCAAATCAACTCTGGTCACCCATAACAGTTAAATACCCTCAGGAAGTCTACAATGATGGAATCACAACACATATTAACCTCTGACTAACCTTCGCTACATTTTTATAGTCCACAACCACGAAAGAATATACTCACGAGAAATCTCAGTCTCCAAATCCATAAAACGTATGAATCACCATCTTTTATATCAACTCCACCGCCTGAATGTCCACAATTCGCCCATTACACGATCATCCCACGAGTAATACTTCTAATATTCTTATGTGCCACAAGGAAAAATTTAAACTCCAGCAATCGATCAAACAAGAGAGTGCCGCAATACCAATGAAGCATTCATAACTCAAACACATCGCCTTTTTTCTTAAATGTATACTCCTACCAAGCCATACCAATTAGTAATATCATTTACCTAGTCATCTAAAATTGCTCATGCTGCCTAATAATTTATGACCTTCCTTTCATAGCTGAACTGTGTCCTTACACATGCAAATCTCAATCCTACACAACATACAACATATACCATGTCATCCTATGATAAATGTGAGAACTTCATAATCCACTCCGAGTCACAAGCAACTATGAACTCAACTAGCAAGAACTTTCCATTTGATCCCATCTAGGAGAAAATCACTACACATTACATGTTCCTCACACCGGTAGAAAATATACATCTCTAACCACTGTACAAACCATCAAAAACTCTCCTAATCCCACTTGCACAAAATTAAACCATCAGGACTGAATCCTTCTAATTCGACCAATATACGAAGGTAACCAAAAATCCAAGAGCATTGCCACGAAACACCTGTAGAAACTCATTACCGCGTAAGCACTAATCATATCCCTTATCATGACGATCCAACCTACTACCAAGCTGTCCTATTTATTTGAGTTTCCCCTGAATTGCCTTCAAATTGATACTTCTCCTTGCCATAACACCTCAATCCTTAACCTAGACTCACCACACGAGACCCAAGCATAAAACCACACCGCCCTAAGGCTCATAAGCCGCCGCATGCTCACTTAAATATCCCCAAAAGTACCATATTCAAAATACTTACTCTGAAGAGACTTCTTGCGAATCTAAATCCATTACCTTCCTGATACTAGAATCCATAATGATATAGGAATGCCACAAGTCTTGACACAATCCAATGTACACTTCAGTTTCTAACCAGTTACACATCATGAAGATCCCCACTTGTTACATATAAATCTTGAATCCATTAGAACCATTCTTGATAGTCATCCAGTCTACTCAGGTCTCAATTAACTTGTCAAATGAACTGAATGACATGTGTCCCATTTGTACAACAACACCTAATGAAGTAACTGTTGATACTCAATTTTTCCCGACATATTTTTTTTATACTCAAAATATCCTCAAATAGTATGTACATGTACATAGCATGCCCAGAAGTTTTGATATTTCTCCTTTATTTATTTAAAAAAAAAGGTTTTTAAAATTAATTTATTGTCTATTTTAATACTACAAAATTCAATAATTATTCCCAAACTAGCATTTTTTGGTAAATAATTTATTTAATTCTCATATTTATGCCAAGATATAATTAAGATAATTTTTGTGTATTTGTATACATTTGTTTGGTATTTTTTAAGCTAAATTGCATATAATTGTAATTATAGCCTATTTTACAATTAATAGCATTTCATAATTATAAAATCACTTTTAGTATTTTTACGTTAATATTTATATGTTATTAATTAGTCCAGTACCTTTAATTTACTTTTAAATCATTCTTTACTATTTTATAAAATAATAAAAGGGAAAAATTAGCTATTTAACGAACAACCCTTATTATTTCAATTACAGCCAAATTGGCCGCACCCCTATCAGATTTTAAATGGCCCAATACCCCATTTGAACTAACCCAGCCCAATACCCAATATAACCCGGTCCAATTTTTTTTAATCTGAGCCATTGATCAAATGAGATCAATGGCCCAGATTTAATTCCCTTAATTAAATGCAATTACCCCCTCCTCCAAAACCTCCTACCGTCTCTCTCTCTATATATATATCATCTCTTCCTCTCCCTTCTCTCTAGAACCTTCTGGTTCTCTCTCCTCCGATGATCTCCACCGCCTCTCCGGCCACCTCCAATCTCACCCCATTCAACCATCAACCGCCATGAAACCCCGGCTCACCGGTTCCCTCTATTTTTGAGACCCCAGAAGCCCCACCATGCGAATCAGTCCCTGTCACACCTTCTTTTTACACACCTACCCTGAAGGATAAATGTATAAGGAAGTTTTTCTAATTTAAGTGACATTATTCAAAATATAATTATTTATTGATTTTTGAGAGTCGCCACTTGGGAAAGGATTGGCTTTTGGCGTCCCAAGTCACCGATTTAACTTGAATCCCAAATCGAGGAAAATTTTGACTTTCTAATTGGAGTCTGCGAATCAGAAATTTTGTGTAAGGAATTCTGTTGACCCGGGGGAAGGTGTTAGGTACCTCCGGATCCCGTGGTTCTAGCACGATCGCTTAAATTATTATAAATGGACAAAATCTAATTCTTATACATGTTCCAACCCATAGTGCAATTTTATAATTATTTATCGCTTTTAGTTAATTTTTAAGAAAGTGAACGTCGTTTAAAAACGTGTTTTTGGATCACGTCACATGAAATGCACCCGGATCCTCGACACATTCTTATTCGACGTTTTTGGATTTGGATTTGGATTTGGATTGCATGAAATGCACACCCGTATTTAAGAAGGTAAAATTATTAAAAGCGCGCCTAAAGCAACTAACAGGTTATTATCTTTGCGGGAGGCCATGAAATCCGCTAGACGGCACGCCCCGAATTCTAGGTATTTTAATATAAGTAATTAACGAGGGCCCCGCAATTCATGAGTTTATTTGGCGAGGCTCATCTCATTTTTATTAAAGGCTGACCTAAAGCAACTATGATTTTTATTATTTGTCTCTAACGGGCTAATTAATTTACATCAATAAATTCAAACCTCAAACTCAAGTCTGAATTCAAACAAAAGGAGGACCCTTTTAATTTAAACCCGCTACCTAATTTGAGACCCAAATTTATATTTGCAAATTAATTCTTGTATTCCTATATACTTTTAATGGGTTTTGATTTCTTGCATTTTGGGCCTTTAATCTGGTGCCGGAACCTAGCTTTGGCTCATAAGGAGCCTAATTTAAAAGTCTCTATAGATCCAAAGCTGTATATGGGCTTGAGTTCAGCCGATTCGAGCATTTAGCTTGGCCTAATTATTTTGGGGGATTTGGTATACAACTGGGCCAATATTAAGCCCAGTTCTTACCATTCTAAAGGTTCTGACAGTAAACATATTCGCTACACCTCTTTAAGGACTAAGATAAATTAATAGTAAGTTAAACAGATGATCATGGTAGGCGTGTACTAAAAATTAACGCTTTATTTTTCTATGTGCAATCAACGAGCATGCAATAACAACATATATCATTTTAGGAATATGAAATGCATTTTTTGGGCACGGTGAAGGCTTAAGACCATTAACACTGAAATAGGTATAGTGCACTTCTGAAATTTAAAATAACATCTCATCTCATCTTCTCCTTTTCATCTCAACAAGCAGAATCTCTCATCTAGGATACACACACAGATACACACAACAACAGTGGGGAAAGAATTTTCGAAATCAGATCAGGTCAAAACATCAGATCAGAATTTTCGAACTAACATCTCATCTAAAATTGAAAATAACAGGACATCTGATCAGAATCAATTACTCCAGGCTAACACTACTAGATATCATACTGGTATAACTTTTGAAAGGGGCAGTCCAATTAAACACAATTAGAATGTACTAACACACTGATTTCTAGCCTAACGATTCACATCTCATTTACAGTCCTTAATTGTACATGAGATATAATAGAGTTCTAAATCTAGCTAACAATACGGTAAGGAATTTAGACAGGGAAACAAACGAGCAGCATTTATTTCAGTTCCAATACTTGTGATCTACAGGGAGTGTACCTGGAAATTTAAACATAATAAGAGGGAGATGAAGTCAGCAACAGCAAGTGACAAACAGCAGCAAGGAGATGCACTGGAAATTGCTTTGAAGGCTCATAGAGTGAGATCAAAATTTCAAATTGAATCCAGTTAACTATCAGCAGGAGAATTGACCCCAAACTTGACTTCGAAACCAAATTTGACTCACTTTTTATACCCTAGAATGTTCACAAATTTTATTGAAGATGAAAAACCAATAAAACAGTATATATTTTTTTGGGATTTTCTGTGATGCTTTTCTTTTTCTTTTTTTTTTTTGTTTTTTTTGAAGATTTTTTGAATTTTGAAATTTGAATTTCAGATTGGAAACTTATTGAACACTCTTCAGGGAATTTTCAGGTGTCAAAAACTTGTTAAAGAATGCATTAAGGGTGCCTTTTATAGGCAAGGAGTGGGGCAAAATATTCTGAAAGCTTTCACACATTTTTCACTCTTTTAAATTCAGATTTTACATATTAAACCTTCAATTTCTGACTTGTTTCTCAAGTTACTGCCCTGACTTTCCTGAAATCTACACTAAAGTCCCATTCTAGAAGGCCCTAAGGTGTTCTTTTAACTATACAATGCCTATACTATCCTTGCCTTTGTTTTGGAATTACTATTCTTAACAAAACTGCCATTTTCCATGCCTAAACTACCCTTGAAAACTTCCTGAAACTACTGACCATTCAGACCCCTTTTACCTTAGTTGAAATTTGACTATAGTTAAACAATCACACACTTTAGACCTCAGCATTAATCAAGAAATACTTCTTTTCAATCAAAAACATTGAAGATTTAAATTAAACCTAATTTAATCCCAAGTTAGTCTCTAACAATTCAATTTAGCAAATTACAGGTCATTAAACAAGCAATCCTGGGGATGAACAGAGTCGAACCACATTGAACTACTGAGTTATGAATCAAAACTTGAATAAGAAATCAAAAGCAGACCTTAAGCTTAACAATAAAATCTAAAACAAAATCTAAAGGTGAATACTAAGAAATAATAATAATAAAAATAAAAGTGAAAGAGGCAAGAATTACCAGACCGGAGGCTCGGCTTGGGCAAAAAATCATATTGAAACTCTTTGACCAAACGAGTGTTTAATCGTGTGTTTTTATGAGAAAACACACGGCTAAATAATGTAATGGTCAAGCCGTCAAAGAATCCCCAATTCGTGAAATTAGGGTTTGAGGTCGAAGCGCCGCCGTGGGCGGCGTAGGCAGCGACCACCGTTATGCTTATTCGAGAGATTCAGAGGGGATTTGAGGGGAAAGGTGGTCACATTCAGATAGAGAGGGAAGAGGAGGTGTCATGGTATAATTTTCAGGGCCATTGGAGATCGGCCGCCGGCGGAGGCGATTTTCAGCCGCCGGCGGACGACGGAGGGGCGGTAGGGCTTTGTCTCTAAGGTTAAAGGGAGAGAGACGATAGGTAGGGGGGTCTGAGGGGGAGTGGTATTGTTAGGACATTTAAATATTAAATTATGTAGGCTTCTCAACCGTCCGATCGAGAAACATAGACGGCCAAGATTGAATCTCGACTAAACGACGTCGTTTCGTCGTTTGCTGGACCGGACTGGGTAACACAATGGGGCCTGGGTCGATTTCGAGTGGGCTTGAGGGGTTTGGGCTTGATTTTTGGCCCAAAATAACTGGCCTAATATATTTCTTCTCTTTATTTTCTTTTTATTTAATTAATTTCTTTTCTTTTTATTTAAATTCAACTTATTTTCATTTCTTTTGATATATATATATATATATATATATATATATATATATATATATATATATATATATTGTTAAAAGCAAGAAAAAATTAAAAATTAAAAGTAACAAAGACTTGAATTAAGCTAAAATCCAACTAATTAATTTTCCTAAAACTAACTAAATCCCAATTTAAAAATCAAGCTAAACAAAAGATGTAAAAATGACTATTTTTGTTATTTTTCTCTAATTTTGATAATATTAATTAACTAATAAAACTAAAATAGAAAATCGAATTCTAAATGCAAATATGCTATTTTTGTATTTTTTATGAATTATGCCAACTAAAAATACACACAAAAATGCAAACAAACAAAAATTCATGCAATTAATTCCCTAAAAATTCAAGTAATAAAAGAAAAGTCCTAATTCTAATGATTTTATAGGAATAGTTCAAGTGAGGCAAAAATCACGTGCTCACAGCTGCTCCTCTTTGCTCGGAGACACGGGTTTTCGGGCAAAGATAAATGAGCAATTATGAGAGATTTTTGCCTGCTTGGCATTCCATGATAAGCGTTTTTCAAAACTGTCTGATCGAACCCTGCTTCAAAGGTTGCCTACATATCCTTGGATATAAATGAATGAGGTCTGTATAGTTCTGGAAGGTTTGGTAGCTGGGACTACCAGAGGTTGTGATTTCACTGCTGTTGCTGCTGCTACTGCTAGCTGACCTCTTTATTACACCAAAAAGGAAAATCAAAGCTAAGCTAGTTATTCCTATCAACTATGAGTTACAAGATTCCTATCTATAATTCTCTTGAAACTTGATCTTGAGTCTTAGCTGATTTTGCTGTGGACTTCGATCTGAATCTTGATGCTCGCAAGTTGTAGGTGTTTTCTTCTTCATGCAGCATTGGGTCAATACAGGATCAACGGAGCTTGTGACTTCGATTTTGATTTTGAGCCATCTGCACCCTTGCGTGCTTCGCATTTGAGTTCATTTCTTTTTTGTTCTTTTCTTCTTTTCCTAATCCTGGCTTGAGACTTATTCCATTAGTCATTTCACACCTTGTGTCTTGAGATCGACCTGCTTAAGATACCAAAACAAACCAACGAACGAAATTTTTCTGCCCCAGTTTTCACCAGGAAAGTTTTGTGACTTAGTTGTGACACATATCTAAGCCATCAAATCTGGGTTGTGTAGGGAGATCCTCGATTTTTGGCCGGGATTTGGAAAGAAAAAGCTCCACGTTTTTTGGCTGAGAGATCCTCGGTTTTTGGCCGGGATTTTGAAAGAAAAAGTTCCGCAGTTTTTGGCCGGGAGATCCTCGGTTTTTGGTCGGGATTTGGAAAGAAAAAGCTTCACGATTTTTTGGCCAGGAGATCCTCGATTTTTGGCCGGGATTTGGAAAGAAAAAGCTCCACGGTTTTTTGGCCGGGAGATCCTCGATTTTTTGGTCGGGATTTGGAAATAAAAAGCTCCACGATTTTTTGGCCGAGAGATCCTCGGTTTTTTGGCCGGGATTTTGAAATAAAAAGCTTGGCGATTTTTTTGCCGGGAGATCTTCGATTTTTTAGCCGGAATTTGGAAAGAAAAGGCTCCACGATTTTTTGGCCGGGAGATCCTCGATTCTTTGGCTGGGATTTCGAAAGAAAAAGGCTCCACGATTTTTTGGCCGGGATTTGGAAAGAAAAAGCTCCACGGTTTTTTGGCCGGGAGATCCTCGATTTTTTGGCCGGGATTTTGAAAGAAAAAAGCTCCACAGTTTTTTGGGCCGGGAGATCCTCGATTTTTTGGCCGGGATTTTGAAAGAAAAAGCTCCATGGTTTTTTGGCCGGGAGATCCTTAGTTTTTTGGTTGGGATTTTAAAAGAAAAAAGCGCCACGGTTTTCGGCCGGGAGATCCTCAGTTTTTTAGCCGGGATTTTGAAAAAAAAATCTCCATGGTTTTTTGTTCGGAAGATCCTTAGTTTTTTGGCCGGGATTTTGAAAGAAAAAGCTCCGCTTTTTTTTGGCCGGGAGATCCTCGATTTTTTGGCCGGAATTTGGAAAGAAATGGCTCCACGGTTTTTTGGCCGGGAGATCTTCGTTTTTTTGGCCGGGATTTTGAAAGTAAAAAGCCCAACGGTTTTTTGGCCGGGAGATCCTCGGTTTTTTGGACGGAATTCTGAAAGAAAAAGCTCCACGATTTTTTGGCCGGGAGATCCTCGGTTTTTTGGACGGGATTTTAAAAGAAAAAAGTTCCACGGTTTTTTGACCGGGAGATTCTTGGTTTTTTGGCCGGGATTTTGAAAGAAAAAAGCTCCGCGATTTTTTGGCTGAGAGATCCTCGATTTTTTTGGCCGGGATTTTGAAAGAAAAAGCTCCACGGTTTTTTGGCCGGGAGATCCTCGATTTTTTGGCCGGGATTTTGAAAGAAAAAAACTCTATGCTACTATGATTTGTTTTTCTTTTGTGGTTTTCATTTTCATTTCTTTTATTCTTCTTCTTTTCTTTTTCTTTTTTATTTTTCCTTTTTAGTTAGCAAAACGCATGAAAGAATTTCGGGAAACTTCCCTTTCTATCGCTTTCCTGCTGCAACGCTGTTTCAGCGCTTGCACATTTATTTCTTTTTGGGTAGCACCTGCTTCTTGTACGATTGCTCTGAATAAGACATGTTTTCAACAAAGAACAATTTGTTAGTTTGAAACGGTGGTTGGTTTTGTGGCTTTGATCATCCTAATTGCTTGATCCCGGCCCTCTTTCCGTTGAGAAACTTTGCTGTTTGTTGGCCTTGAAGGTGAATCTCTTTTCAAACTGACCAGGTTAAACTCTCAGGGTTTCGTTATGACTCGCCCATATGGGCTCTGGCCCTTTTGCTTTATTCTGCCCTTAGGACCTTTGCCTTTGACTTTTTTTTTACATTGTTTTTGCTTCGAAAGCATCAACCACCATGGTCAATCAGGATTGGACTGACGCACCCACTGAGGCTGGGTATTTTCTCTGACTCTGACCAGGCGGAGCCCGATAGAACCAATCCTGCCACCTTTCTTTGTAGTAATTCCAGAATCAGTGTTAAACCGAAAGGGATTCGAGGAAGAAATATACAAAAGGCAAGCAAATGAGTTTAAAAAGAAGCGTCCCTTTCGGGGGGAAAAGAAGGACTTATCTGGGGTGTGCATGCTGGCTTCAAATGAACATGACATGCTTCTTGGACTGGACGTCCGACACACACAAACTTTCCAGCTTCTCGTGAACCCATTGATCCGCGTTTCCAAACCAGGGAACCTTGCCAGGACTCTTTTAGTGATGAGATGTCTTCTTTTCGGCCGATAGCGCCCTTTGCGGGTTTTCGCCAATCGAACTCTCTCATTTCTCTTCTCACCGTCGTCCGATAGTTCTCTTTGTGAGTTTTCACTAAGCGGACTCTCTCATTTTCAGTTTTCTCTACTTGCCATCGTCTTATGGTGCCCAAAGGTTTTCACCAATAAGACTCTCTCATTTTATTTCTCTCACTTTGAATTGTATCAGATTCCAACAATGATGTTTTTCACTTCCCTGCTTTTGTCAATTGATCGGAAGGACTTGGACAAGGTCTTTGGGTAAAAAGGATTTTGGGCGGAACTACAACTTTGGAACCGTTTCGGCGGATTCATAACCGAACCATCATATCATCTGCCCCAGTTTCAACTTTTGGGAAAATTGGGATTTTTGTTTTGGTGTGACTGAACCTCAGCGAGAGGCTGCCTACGTATCCTTTCGGAATCAAGTCAAACGTAGTTCAAGCAAAACATTGTTTCTTGTTTTTCTTTTTCTCTTTCTTTTTCTTTTCTTTTTCTTTTCTTTTCTTTTTTCTTTTTTGTTCTTTTCTTTTTCTTTTTCTTTTCTTTTCTTTTTTCTTTTTCTTTTCTTTTCATACTTCCGGGTTTCAAAGAGGGTAATCAAAGAAGCGTAACCGGCTCAAAGGGTTTATGAAGGATTGATAGTGTTTGGGGTTGCGGGAAGGAAAGCCTTCGTCATCTCAATTACACAAAAGTCATCACCCCAGGAGGTCTAGACATAGTACATTTTTACTGCATCCACATTGACTGCTGTTTCAGGATCATTTCCTTTAATGTCTCCTAGATATAGTGCTCCTCTCGAAAATATTTTCCAGATGATGTATGGACTCTTCCAATTAGGAGCGAGTTTTACTTTAGCTTCCTAGTGATGAGGAAGAATGCGTATTAACACGAGTTGTCCCATTTCAAAATTCCTGGGACATACCTTCTTGTTGTAAGCGCGGGCCATTCTTTGTTGGTACAAATGCCCAGATGTGCCCTGAGTACAACACCCTCTTTTGTTGTAATGTATGGACCTTTCCAACTCGCGAACCAATTTTCCTTCAATTGTTCCAATTCTTTGTTTTATTTCCTCAAGGTTACCTTCTTCATCATATTCCGGTTCTTGATTTATTATTTCAAAGTTAGACAGCGTGTTTGAGTCTGGGCATGAAGTCCGCAAGCATGTCATGTTATTTAAAGCTGCATTATTAGAACTAAAAAGAAGAAATGAAGGGGAAAAATAGCAAAATCAGAAAGAAAAATGAACGATGAAATATTGATTTCATTTTTTTTTGGAATTTTGAAGATAACAGAGTTCACATTCGGGAATTTAAAGACAAGAAACTAAAAGAAACATCCGAGTTACACCCTGAAATAACTCGAGATACAGAAAACGTGGCGGGCCAGTCTACCGGGACTCCCGCCTGATCGGGAATGGTGTAGCCTTCCAATTTTGGAGCTTGGCGCTTGGTCCCGTGTATAACACCTCAGCAGTACTAGTGGCCTCTCCCGGCTGAACCATGTTGGCTTCATAAAGCAGTTGTCTCATAGCTCCACATATTTCCTCACTTTCTTCAGCTGTGAAAACCTCATCGTCTTCCTCTTCATTATACTTAGGCTTGACAAAGGTCTCATACAGATGTGGCATCTTATAATTGGTCCTTTTCATTTTTCCCACTTCTGCTTCCTCAGCCCTCAGATGCTTCTTAGGCGGGAAATGCCTTATGGTGGCATTGTTTACCTCAACAGGGGAATTGTCTAGCAGCTCTCCCAAGATCTCTTTAACCCTGTACGTAACCACCGTCTGATGATAATTCCATGGTACCGCAGCAGGGCTCGTCATAGGCTTCTGTGGTACGCGTCCAATAACCACTGGCTCACTTGTCCCCCGCACCACATAGGCTTGCTTGGGTACGTACATTTGTATTCCTTTTTTCAAATCAATTTTCATTTCTGGTTCTGTCTTGGTGATTCTGCTCTTCTTTTCCCCTTCCTCCTTCTTCGAGGCCACCTTTGGCTTTCTTTCCGCATCAGCGATAGCAATTATAGCTTTTAGGGTTGGATCAAACTCCCTATCTTCACAAATCATCCCGATTAATGGTCCGTTGTTGTGAGCAAGCAAAGGGTTATTGGTAACATTCGGGGCTTCTTCATCCCTCAACACTATTTTTCCTTGTTCGATAAAATCTTCTACAGCTTTTTTCAATGTCCAGCAGTTGTCAGTACTATGCCCTTCAACTCCTGAATGATAGGCACAACGGACACCCTGTTGATAGGCTGGAGATTCCGGGTTCTGCCTGTTTTGGGGGATAGGCTGTAGTAGGTTCATCTGGACGAGCTTCGGGAACAAACTGGAGTAGGGTTCACCAATCGGGGTAAAATTTGGTCGTCTAGGTGGTTCCCAAGGGCGGAAGTTATTTTGTGGTGGTCGGGGATTATAGTGGTTCTGGTGGGGAAGCTGATTTCTTGGGAACAGAGGTTGATTTCTATTGGCATGTGGCTGCGGTCGGGCAAAGGGTGGAGCGTTCATGAATGCATATGGTTATGGAGCATAGGACATTTCTTGATGAGGGTAATAATGCTAAGGGGTTCTTTCTGAAAACATGGGTCTAGGAGCGTGGTGTCTTCTTGCACCGAAGCTGCCATGGACGTTTCCTCTTTCGTCCTACCCTTTGCCATTCCTCCAGACCCGCCTTGGATGGCTTGGGAGGTTGCTCTAATAGCTGATTGGCTCAAAATTCTGCCTGTTTTCAGTCCATTCTCCACCATTTCACCGATTTTAATTGCCTTTGCAAAAGGCTTGCCCATGGCCGACATCATATTCTGAAAATAGTCCGCTTCCTGGGCCTGAAGAAATAGAGTGACCATTTCCACTTCGTCCATTGGTGGTTTCACCCTCGACGCTTGCTCGCGCCACTTAATAGCGTATTCCCTGAAACTTTCTGAGGGTTTCTTTTTAAAATTTGCTAAGGAGTTCCTGTCTGGCGCAATGTCTATATTGTACTGAAATTGTTGAATAAAATCTCAGGCCAGATCATCCCATATATGCCAACGCGAGACATCCTGATCCATATACCACTCTGAAGCGATACCAATCAAGCTTTCCCCGAAATATGTCATCAATAATTCCTCTTTGCCGCCGACACCCCGTAACTGATTGCAGTACTTTTTCAGGTGAGCAATGGGGTCGCTGTGCCCATCATATTTTTCAAATTTTGGCATTTTGAATCATGATGGCAAGTGTACATGCGGGAACATACACAAGTCTGTATAGGAGACGCTTTTCTGCCCGCTCAAGCCTTGCATATTTTTCAAGCTTTGCTCGAGGCTTCTCATTCTCTTTGCCATCTCATCCTGCTCTAGGGCTTTGGGGGTGTTATCCTGCCCCGGCGTAAGTTCATATGGTGGCTGAGAGTAGGTGTACTGAGGATAATGAGGAGGATCAGCTTGAAAGACAGGATTCTGGAATGTGAGGACCGAGGGGTCAAAAGTATGCTTTGGTAGTGATGGTTGGGTTGTTGCGGAGGCTGGTGGAGCTGTGAAGATATTGGGAGCAATTCCAGACGGGAACACCTAGGGGTGAGCCTCAGAGGGTGTTCCGAAAGTTAGCAGTCATAGTAGGATGCCCCAGGGGAATATTTGGGCGGCCGATAGGGACAGTGGTAGCACATCCAGATCTAGGGAACAACTCCAAGAATCCGGGGATAGTGCTTGGGGGTTCCTTTCCGTTGTTCCAAGCATCCCACATCTCCATCAAGCGCAAGCGCATGATCCGATTTCTTCAGCTATATAGGATTCAAAGGCCGGGATCCCAGAGATTGGGCTGTCTTCAGGTATGAGGATTGCAGGCATGGTCATTTCAGACGACATCTCTGTTTTTCCTTTGGATCGGGTGAAGTATCGATGCGAGGCCAGTTTACCACAAACCAACCACGATTTCTAAAATACTCAGCTGGGATGACAGCAACAATGGTTAATGAAACAAATAACAGATAGGTAACCGCACATTGGAGTGTGATGCACCTATACAATTAAATGAATATCTACATGTTTGCTTTGGTTGCATGCGTCATCCCGACTTTTCCTCTTATTCCTTTTCTCTTTTCTTTCTCTTTCTGTTTTGTTTTCTCTCACTTTCTTTTCCTTTTTTTTCTTTTCTTTGGCCATGATTTTTTTTTCTCTCAATGCCTTATTTCCTTCCTATGTGTTTCTTTTTCTCTCTTGTTTTTCCTTTTATTTAATTCCCTCGTATTTCTCTTTTTCTTAGGATTATGGTCGAATCTTATGTAGATTGCCTACGTATCATGGCCCCGCATGAATCAGACCAAACGTAGTTCTTGCAAATAAGGTAAATAAGCTAACTCTCTCTTTTTTTTGACATATTGAAAAAAAATGCTTTAAAAGGAAAAAAGGGAAAAATTTTGATTTTTTATTTTGATTTTTTTTGTTTTTTTTGAAAGAAAGACCTCTAAATTTTTTTTCTTCTTTTTATTGGAACTTTGGGAATTTAGAAGTAGAAAGAAATATTTTTGTTTGAATTTTCATTTATTTTTACTTTTTCTAACACGAAAGAAAAATATTTTTTTTTTGAATTTTGAAAGTTGCCTCTTAATGAAAATGTTTTGGATTTTTGAGCAAAAATATTTTCGAGCAAAAATATTTTCGAGCTCAATTTTTCAAAATTTGTATTATTTTTTGGAAGAAAGACATCTAAGGATTATTTTAACGATTTATTTAGACCTAAAAGAAAAAAGTGGCTATTTTTCAAAATTTTTATTTAAGCAAACAAAGACTCGATTTTGCAGATACGGTATTTCAACACTTCTAGGAGGAAGATTTTAAGGTTGCGTCCGCAAACTATTTAAAAATGACTCAGGGTGACTGTTCTTGCAAAAATAGCCTTTTGGCGTCCTTTTGGGGACATTCGGCTTACTGTAAACAAGAATGGTATCACCCGACTAATTTATGACAAAAATTAAAATTTTGACATTTTTTGACTATTTTTGCAAAAGGGTAGTTGGACCCGATGAGGGTTGCCTACGTATCTCACATCCGGTGAGAATCAAACCAGCGTAATTCGGGCAGATTGGGAATTGAGTAAATAACTCTTTTTTATTTTTTATAAAACTCAAACCATAAAGCTTTAAGGCGAAAGAAAAACATTTTTTATTTTGATTTTTTTTTTTGGAATTTTCTAAAAAAAATGCTTTAAAAGGAGAAAGGGAATTTTACTTTTTTTTGGATTTTTGAATTTGATTTTGATTATATTTTTGAAAGAAAGACTTCTAAAAATTCCTTTTCTTTTGATTGGAACTTTGGGAATTTTAGAAATAAAAAAAAAAAATTTGTTTGTATTTTTATTTGTTTTCTCTTTTTCTAAAGAAGAAAGAAAAATATTTTTTGGATTTTGGATTGCTGCCTCTTAATTTTCAAAAGAGAGACTATTAAGAAAATATTTTGGATTTTTGAGTTTTTGTTTATTTACAAAAGTATTTCTAAAGAAAAGCAAAAATATTTTTTGGACTTCAATTTTTTCAATTTTTTTTATTGATATTTATGAAAGAAAGACATCTGAGAAGTATTTTTTTTGGATTTTTGTTTCTGATTGTTTTGGAAAAATACTTCAAAATGAAGAAAATCCGTATTTTAAATTTTGATTTTTCTTTTTATTTCATGAAAAATATTAGAAAGAAGGAAACCATTTTTTGGAATTTAAAAACTACTTTTTTTTGAATTTTCTAAGGGAAAGATTTTTTAATGAAGGAACTAAAGGAAAATATTTTTGGATTTTTTGAAAATTGGGGTCGGAACCGATGAGGTTTGCCTACGTATCTCACATCCGGTGAGAATCAGACCCGCGTAGTTCGGTCAGATTTGACAAAAATCAAAACTATTTTGAATAACAAATGTCTGTCTATTTTTTTTCAAATATTTTTCTCTTTTTCTTTGTTTTTTTTTTCATTTTTCAAAAATCCGGTAGCATTTCGGTACTATTTGGGCATTGGTTTTTTCAAATGGTCACCCTTCACTCATTTGGACAAGCCGGTAAACATGCAAAGCCAAGCAAATAAATGCGCAAGTAGCACGTAAGATGCATCAGGACGGTCAATTCATTTCAGGTCACCTGTCCTGACGGACCCAACCCCTGTGTTGAGTCCCCTAAGTCAAATGCACATGATGCAAACAAACGTCCTACTAGGGATCCGACATGAGTTTTGCTCTTCTAGGTTTAAACCCTAGGTTTATTGGTTTAGACCTGGCTTACCCGAGCGGACAACTCGAGCCGAGGGGGAGGCAGCGTACCGGGGATACAGAAGCTCCGCCGGCTTAACAACTTATCCAACCTCGTTCTAAATTGGGAAAGACTCTAAACAAAAGAGAAGCTACAGGAAGTGCACCCTTCTCCATGATGTAGAAGACTCAGAGAGAGGAAGGGATTCGCGACAGTTTATATATACAATTTCAACAAATATCAAAGCGGTAAAACATTTAGCACATATAGCATGGAACATGTAGAAAATCAGATAAAGCCAAATATAACAATTGTACTAAGCTCGAATTTTTTGAACCCTGAGCCGAAATTCTGGGTTCGTATCCCCAGTAGAGTCGCTAGAGCTGTCACACCTCCTTTTTATACACCTACCCTGAAGGATAAATGTATAAGGGAGTTTTTCCAATTTAAGTGACATTATTCGAAATGGGATTATTTATTAATTTTTCAGAGTCGCCACTGCGGAAAGGATTGGCTTTTGTGTCCCAAGTCACCGATTTAATTTGAATCCCAAATCGAGGAAAATTTTGACTTCCCAATTGGAGTCTGCGAACCAGAAATTCTATGTAAGAAATTATGTTGACCAGGGGGAAGGTATTAGGCAGCCCCGAATCTCGTCGTTCTAACACGGTCGCTTAAATTATTATAAATGGCCAAAATCTAATTTTTATACATGTTCCAAGACATAGTGCAATTTTATAATTATTTACCGCTTTTAGTTAATTTTTAAGAAAGTGAACGTATATCGGCTTGAGTTCAGCCGATTCGAGCAATTAGCTTGGCCTAATTATTTTGGGGGATTTGGTATACAACTGGGCCAATATTAAGCCCAGTTCTTACCATCCTAAAGGTTCTGACAGTAAACATATTCGCTACACCTCTTTAAGGACTAAGATAAATTGATAGTAAGTTAAACAAATGATCATGGTAGGCGTGTACTAAAAATTAACGCTTTATTTTTCTATGTGCAATCAATGAGCATGCAACAACAATATATATCATTTTAGTAATATGAAATGCATTTTTTGGGCATGGTGAAGGCTTAAGACCATTAACACTGAAATAGGTATAGTGCACTTCTGAAATTTAAAATAACATCTCATCTCATCTTCTCCTTTTCATCTCAACAAGCAGAATCTCTCATCTAGGATACACACGCAGATAACACAGCAACAGTGGGGAAAGAATTTTCGAAATCAGATCAAGTCAAAACATCATATCAGAATTTTCGAACTAACATCTCATCTAAAATTTAAAATAACAGGACATCTGATCAGAATCAATTACTCGAGGCTAACACTGCTAGATATCATACTGGTATAACTTCTGAAAGGGACAGTCCAATTAAAAACAAATAGAATGTACTAACACACTGATTTCTAGCCTAACGATTCACATCTCATTTACAGTCCTTAATTGTATATAAGATATAATAGAGTTCTAAATCTAGCTAACAATAAGGTAAGGAATTTAGACAGGGAAACAAACGAGCAGCATTTATTTCAGTTCCAATACTTGAGATCTACAGGGAGTGTACCTGGAAATTTAAACACAATAAGAGGGAGATGAAGTCAGGAACAGCAAGTGACAAACAACAGCAAGGAGATACACTGGAAATTGCTTTGAAGGCTCATAGAGTGAGATCAAAATTTCAAATTGAATCCAGTTAACTATCAGCAGGAGAATTGACCCAAAACTTGACTTCGAAACCAAATTTGACTCAGTTTTATACCCTAGAATGTTCACAAATTGTATTAAAGATGAAAAACCAATAAAACAGTATATATTTTTTTGGGATTTTCTGTGATGCATTGTTTTTTTGAAGATTTTTTGAATTTTGAAATTTGAATTTCAGATTGAAAACTTATTGAACACTCTTCAGGGAATTTTCAGGTGTCTAAAACTTGTTAAAGAAGGCATTCCTTTTATAGGCAAGGAGTGGGGCAGAATATTCTGGAAGCTTTCACACATTTTTCCCTATTTTAAATTCAGATTTTACCTATTAAACCTTCAATTTCTGACTTGTTTCTCAAGTTACTGCTCTGAGTTTGCTGAAATCTACACTAAAGTCCCATTCTATAAGGCCCTAAGGTGTTCTTTTAACTATACAACGCCTATACTATCCTTGCCTTTATTTTGGAATTACTATTCTTAACAAAACTGCCCTTTTTCATGCCTAAACTACCCCTGAAAACTTCCTGAAACTACTGACCATTCAGACCCCTTTTACCTTAGTTGAAATTTGACTATAGTTAAACAATCACACACTTTAGACCTCAGCATTAATCAAGCAATACTTCTTTTCAATCAAAAACTTTGAAGATTTAAACTAAACCTAATTTAATCCTAAGTTAGTCTCTAACAATTCAATTTAGCAAATTACAGGTCATTAAACAAGCAATCATGGGGATGAACAGAGTCGAACCACACTGAACTACTGAGTCATGAATCACAACTTGAATAAGAAATCAAAAGCAGACCCTAAGCTTAACAAGAAATTCTAAAACAAAATCTAAAGGTGAATACTAAGAAATAATAATAATAAAAAAAGAAGTGAAAGAGGCAAGAATTACCAGACTGGAGGCTTGGCATGGGCAAAAAATCAGATTGAAACTCTTTGACCAAACGAGTGTTTAATCGTGTGTTTTCATGAGACAACACACGGCTAAACACTGTAATGGTCAAGCCATCAAAGAATCCCCAATTCGTGAAATTAGGGTTTGAGGTCGAACTTTGATTTAAAATTCGAAACCCTAGGGAATAAATTGAAGGCTATTGGTGGTAGATTCGTAACAAGGGAGGTGAGGAGAGGCCCTGGTGTTAATTTGGTTGAATTTGGAAGTGGCGCCGCCGTGGGTGGCGGAGGCGGCGATCACTGTTATGCTTATTCGAGAGATTCGAAGGGGATTTGAGGGGAAAGGTGATCATATTCAGGTATAGGGGGAGGAGGAGGTGTCATGGTGTAATTTTCAGGGCCATTGGAGATCGACCGCCGGCGGAGGCGATTTCTGGCCGGCGGCGGACAGCGGAGTGGCGGTTGGGCTTTGTCTCTAAGGTTAAAGGGAGAGAGACGATAGGTAGGGGGTCTGGGGGGTGGTGGTAGTGTTAGGACATTTATATATTAAATTATGTAGGCTTCTCAACCGTCCGGTCGAGAAACATAGACGCCCAAGATAGAATCTCGACTAAACGACATTGTTTCGTCGTTTACTGGACCGGACTGGGTAATACAATGGGGCCTGGGTCGATTTCGAGTGGGCTTGAGGGGCTTGGGCTTGATTTTTGGCCCAAAATAACTGGCCTAATATCTTTCTTCTCTTTATTTTCTTTTTATTTAATTAATTTCTTTTCTTTTATTTAAATTCAACTATATATATATATATATATATATATATTTTTTTTTTGTTAAAATCAAGAAAAAATTAAAAATTTAAAGTAACAAAGACTTGAATTAAACTAAAATCCAACTAATTAATTTTCCTAAAACTAACTAAATCCCAATTTAAAAAGAAAGCTAAACAAAAGATGTAAAAATGACTATTTTTGTTATTTTTCTCTTATTTTGATAATATTAATTAAATAATAAAACTAAAATATAAAATCGAATTCTAAATGCAAATATGCTATTTTTGTATTTTTTTATGAATTATGCCAACTAAAAATGCACACAAAAATGCGAACAAACAAAAATTCATGCAATTAATTCCCTAAAAATTCAAGTAATAAAATAAAAGTTCTAATCTAAGGATTTTATAGGAATAGTTCAAGCGACGCAAAAATTACGTGCTCACAGTCGCTAAAATCTTCGCCTGGCTTGTTTCCGGCCACCTCCCTTCAACCTTAAGGCTCCGATGGGCCTCTCACGGTCTTGTTCAATACCTCTGGGACCTTCGAGGTTTATGGACCATAGTGGTTGAGACCTAGAATTCCTGGTTTTGCTACCTATGAGTTCTCCGGTGTGATTTCAGGCGAAATCACACCCTATACGTCACGATCTATGAAGTTTCGACAGGTTCTCTCCACTTCTAGGGTTTCCCCCTTTTTGAAACCCTTACTCTCTCCTGAATCTCTCAAAAATAGTGTTATTTCATACTATTTCCTCTATGTTCTACTTATTCTTGAGTTTATTCTGAAAGATCCCCTACTTTGAACCATCTTTTACTTTCTTCGAAAAATTAGGGTTTCATAGATTTCTTTATGCATGCTTCGACTGATTTTTCTTTATGATTAAAACCTTTTCTTTGTTTATTCTGACTAATTTCTATGCTCTTACTATTTTTTAGTTCGACTCTACTAAAAAAAAACTAATTTCTAGAAAATATTCTTCGTTTGATTGTTTCTTTGCTTCGATTATATATGTTAGCATAATTTCCGTTGCCTTGTCTCTATGTGTTAGCATGTTTCTTTGTGTGATTGTGTGTATTAGCCTGATTTTCCTTGCTTTGGTTCTGTTTGCTAGCCTATTTGCTTGACCCTTGTTAATGTTTTATGGCCACCATTCTTCGAATATGTCCTGCTGAATCTTAACTTGTTTTCACTATCTATGAGTGATTGCGTAAGTGCATCTCTTGTTCCTTCCTGCCTAATTTTGTTCGCTACTCTTGTTCATTCATCTCTATTTATATGTTAAAGAATACAAAATCATGACTTCGCATGATTGATTCTGATTTTCCTTGATTGATTGGTAATTCAAAAAAACTTTCTTCTACCCGTACGTTGAATTAATTGGTTTTGTTACCTTATTTGTTATAATACTCTATTCTTTTAAGCCTTTCCTTAATTAGAATTTTCCTGAATTTGGTCTTAATTGGCTATTATATGTAATACTGAATCTTGATTCCTTCCTTATTTATTCGTACACTGGTTTTTCCTACTTGCCTTATATGGTGCTGAATATTTTTGTTTGATTTTGATTCACTTAATTAATGGGAGTACTCCCTTGATTCTCTAATTAAATGATTTCGAGTTCTTAAATTAACATACTTCTATGATTTTTAGCTTATTTTTACCACCTACTTTCAACTATAAATACCTTAAGTCTTTTACACAAGAACATGACAGTCTTCTGACTTACACACCACTAAATATTTTCAAATCTGCATTCTCTCTTGCTCTCTTGCTTTATTACTATTCTCTGCCCCTGCTTATTATTAGATAATGTGTAACGACGCCTAGGCAAACTTCAAGTCCGATAAGAACTTATCAATTGTGTTTCTATTAGCCCAAAAACCAACCAACTTCTTTAAGTTTTAACTCTGTAGTTCCCCTTCTTGTTGTGATCTTCTGAAGTTCACTCAGCTTTTCTTTTCTTAAAACAAAACTCTGTTGAAAATGATTTTTAAAATGACACACCTTTACTTTTTACTGAGTTCTGATTTTTTATGTCTGCAAATCCCTGGGTTACCTATCTCTACCCATAATCGTGCTATTATTGTTACTACTTCATTTTCAAAACCAAGTTTTAACTGCTCCTATCTTTCGAGACCTTAATTGTATTTAAGTCATGCTGTTTATGTGTTTTTGTTTGAGGAGGTATACATGGGCCTTTATATATTTACATGCTTCCCCCCAACATATAGTATATTTTTTGTATGTCGCCTTAGATTTTTATCCTTTGAAACCAATCAGCCTAATATCCTACCCTTTAGGTTTAGTAGTCCTAATTGCCTCCGGGACTGATAGGATGGGGCGGGTAATAGCATGCAATAAGTAAAACGCATTCCGTGTTTAATACCTTAACAGGGTGGGAAAGGGTAGATATGGATATGATGACCACGCGATAACACCACATGTATAAACGGTTACCGGGTGTTGTGTGGAGTGATCCATATTATGTATAAACCTATGACCCCGTTCCCTCCTTTGTCCATTTTATTTTTTCAGAACTTCAACTGTTTTTTCGCCAAAAACTTCAGCTTTTAAATTGCTTGTAACAACTATATGAAATTTCCTCTTTTATTCAAGATTTCGAAATTGCTTCCTCTATCAAAATTCAGTTTCTTTAACTTCCTTAATCTCTTGCAACTATTATGTGGAAACCCCTTGGTATTTGTAATTTTCGTTTGTCCACTTGTTGTTAAAGTCACAATATAGCATGACCGGGAAGCACTAGTGGATCTTGAGGGGTGCCTAACACCTTCTCCTCGAGATAATTTCTAGCCGTTACCCGAACTCTGATTTTCCAACTCAAAAACCCTTAGTGTCCTAATTCACATAATTATTAGGTGGCGACTCTTCAAATCCAAAAACCCAAATCCCAAACGGGAATAGAGTTGTCCTCCCAAATATCGTAAACCCGATTTCGCTTTAGAAAAAGGGGGCGTCGACAGTAACCCATTCTTCTAAGCGCCGAGCAATTTCCTACTCTCTGCACATTACATCCTTTACAAACAACAACTAAATCATCCAATATTTTCCGTATACCTATAAAGCATAACGCAACCCTTATCCAAAATTTCCTTTAAGCAAGTCATCCTCGATCTCAACCTCTGTAAGCCATAACTGATTCACCAGTATACCTCAAACTAAAACCAATACAACACATAACCATGCAATCAACTGATCAATAACAGACTCCCCCACTTGGCTCAAAGCTATAGATTAAAACACATAATAACTCACGATGCCCACACTCTATCATTGCCATAATGCCATAGTGATACTCAATTAAATCCTTCATAAGCTCACGCAACATGACCCATCTAGTACCTCAAATCATTTTCAAAGCTCATATTCATCTTCGTAAACAGTCAAGCCAACTCTCATGAGCGATCCAAACTCAAACTACAGCACTTATAATTCATTGGTAAAAGAGGACTCGCTACAAAACAACATAGGAATCACACCCTCAGGACACCTCGCATGACATAACCCACCTGCTTTGCCTCCAACGAACATCTATTTATACCCTTCCACCATCATACACATTACGCAATCACTTAATCTTCCTGAGTCTGAACCCATTTTACGACATAAAATCTACTTCACTCCCCAACTAAACACATGAAAAGATCCTTCAACACACCCATAACTCGGGGCTATACATCTAATCAAGATGGAAATCAAGCACCAAATAGTTCTTTCTACACCTCAAGTAGACCTTTCTCATCACATTCAAATCATATGAACACATCTCGCAGTCACATCATTCTCATCACATAGCCATCCATATCACTTCCACTAATAGGGACACTAAAAACATATATATCCAAAAGCACGTGCTTATACATTCAACACCTCAGTGCACAAGCTACAGTCAGAACTCGGCCTCAAGTCCTATAGACTGGCCCAACATCAATACACAGAAATCATATCTTGCACCTTATTTAGGGAATCACAAGCCATCGGTGCACAACTGATACCGTGCTTCATGTGCACACACGAATGCGTGGAAGGAATTCAAGGAGTTACTATTCAAGTTGAATCAATGTCACACGATAAGAATTCAAGAATGTGGGATTTCCTAAAGGTTCTGTAACCTCTCGAATATAAGTACAAACGTCTCCGTACCAATCCGTAAAACTCTACTAAACCCGCTCATGACTCGTGAGACCTATGTAACCTAGGCTCTGATACCAACTTGTCACGATCCAAAACTAACTTGTCTTGACGGCGCCTATCGTGGTACTAGGCAAGCCGACACATCACCAAACAAAAATTAATATTTCCATTTCAAAGATAGTTCCAAAACTATTTAATATAAAACCTTCATAAAAGAGTTCAATCAAAACAAATGTGCAGAAAAAAAGCCCGACATCGGGGTGTCACTAGTCATGAGCATCTACTACAACCGTCTGACAATATCAAGACTAACATAGTCTGGAAATTGTTGAATACAACTAAGGAAATATAAAGAGGGAGGAAAGCAGGGCTGCAATCTCCAGTGAGCTACCTTACTAACTCCGATGGATCCGCAACTGAACGATCAACACTCGCTATTGTGTGTAGAAACACCTGGATCTGCACACAAAGTGCAAAGAGTAACGTGACTACGCCAACACAGTAAGTAGCTGAAGTAAATAAAGCCTGAGCAGTAGTGACGAGCAATAAAACAATCAAAGTTCATATCATGAAATCTCAGTAAAAATAAAACATGCTTTAAAAGCAGAGTTTGAATCAAATCATTTCATTTAAACTCAGTTCTAGTAAAATCATTTGAAGGTATTTTTCAACAGTTCTCAAATAGAGGCTTAATGCAACAGTGAGAAAAATGATGGAATCATAAACAATCTCTCGAAAAAACAACACTCATATACAGCCCCTCAGGAAAACCTCACAGTCACTCGTATACAGCCCCTCGGGCATACCTCACCATCACTCATATACAGCCTCTCAGGTAAAACATCACTCAATAGGTACCTACGGTCACTGGGGGTGTGCAGACTCCGCAAGGGCTCCTTCAGCCCAAGATCTATGACAAACCACTTCATGGCATAAATCAATCACGCCCTCGATCTTACTCAATCATGAATCCATAAAACAAGTTGCGTCGTGCAGCTCGATCCAATAAATATCCTCACAAATTAGGTCCTCGGCCTCACTCAGTCATAAACCTCTCAAGCCACTCGGGCTCTTAATAAAAACAAGTTACTAAGCCCAAAAAAAATATTTATATGCATCAAAACAGAGTAATAAAGACTGAGTTATGAAATCAATAAGTATAGCATGACTAAATATAGATTTTCAATCAAAAATCGTGATAGGATAGTAAGGAAAAGGCCCCTAAGGGTCCAAACAACTCTAGCACAAGGCCCAAACATGGCATTCAACCCAATTATAGAAAACTCTTTCTAAAACACATAAGTATCATATAGTTTCAACGAAATACGCAACTTTATAGTTGCTATGGGACGGACCAAGCCACAATCCTCAATGGTGCACGCCCACACGCCCGTCACCTAGCATGCGTGTCACCTCAAAATATTAAAACGATACAAAATTCGGGGTTTCATACCCTCATGACTTTATTTACAATTGTTACTTACCTCAAACAGGTCAAATCTATACTCCTCGATGCTCTTTCCCCTCGACTCGACCTCCAATCGCTCTAAATCTATTAACAACCAGAACAATACCATCAATATGCGCTATTGGAACGAATTCCACAAGAAAACCTATCAAATTAAGCACAAATCCCGAAATCCACTCAAACCCAGCCCCCGTCCCACGTCTCGAAATCCAAAAAAAAGTCACAAAACTGGAAAGCCCTTTTACTCATGAGTCGATACATACAAAATTTATCAAAATCCGACTCTATTTGACCCCTCAAATCCTAAAATAAACTCTCCAAAATCCCAAGCCCTAACACCTCATTTTCACCCCTAATCTTTATTAATTACATGATTAAACAAAAGGAAATCAACACATATACAAGTATTAGGACTCAAGCAACTTACCTCAATGATAATCCCTTGAATTCCTCTTCAAAATCACTCCAAAAGCTCCAAATTCTGTCTTAAAAAATGGTGAAAATGAGCAAAATTCACGAAATTTTCCATATATAGGTTATGCCTAGTAAAATCGTATTTTCGGTCAAAATACACGCTTTTGTGATGCCGCACCTACGGAAAAACCATCGCAGGTGCGGATTCCACTTACTCCTCAAAATTCGTATCTGCGGCCAGCATACCGCACCTGCGATATTACAGGTGCGCTTAAATTCTCGCATATGGGGTTCCAGCACAACCCACTCCTACCCGCATCTGCGAGCTTCTTTCCACTTCTGCGGACCTCGCACCTATGGCTTTCATTCCGCAGGTGCGAAAACACAGCAGAATCAGACCAGCAGTTTTCATCAACTCTCAAACACCAAAAACCAATCTATCAACCGTACGAAACACACCCGAGGCCCTCGGGACCTCAACCAATAATACCAACAAGTCACATATCAACATACAAACTTAGTCCAATTTTTGAAACACTCAAAACAACATGAAAACACCAAATTACCCTCGGATTCAAGCGAAAGAACTTCTAAACTTTTAAATTTTGCAAACGATGCCGAAACCTACCGAATCACCTCTGAATGACCTGAATTTTTTCACACATGTCACAAATGATGCTACGAACCTACTTCAACTTTCAAATTTCTATTCTGACCCCGATATCAAAATTTCTACTATCGATCAAAATCGCCAAAATTCTAACTTTCGCCAATTCAAGTCTAATTTTACCACAGAACTCCAACATATTCTGGACATGCTCCCAAGTTCAAAATCACCTAACAGAACCATCAAAAGTTAAATTCGAGGTCGAATACTAAAAAGTCAAAAACTTGGTCAAACCTTTCAAATTTAAAGCTTCTAGTTGAGACCATTCCCCTAATTCAATTCCGGATAACATGAAAACCAAAACCGATAATTCACAAAAGTCATAATACATCATACTGAGCTACTCTTACCCTCAAACAACCGAGCAAAGTAAAATTGCTCAAAACGACCGGTCGGGTCGTTACAGTAAATTGTGAAAAAGAGTCAACAAGCATGAGCATGTGGTCTGTTAACACTATCATGCATGGTGATTCCGCATAAACAAAATATATTCCATAGAAAATTTCATCTCAAACTAGCGCTTATATTATTATACTAGGAAAACAAGGTTATATAGAAGAGATTGAACTTGCAGTTGCAATCCCCGTAGAGTCTGAAAGTAGTGACATCAAAGTAAAGGGGGAGGGGTCTCAAAAATGATAATGTCTTGATGTAGTGTGCTATCCTTGTCGCTGCCAAAATGAGCCCCTGCATCTGCCACTACATTGACCTCCCTGAACGTTTGTTGGACATTTGGCATATCAAGATCGGTGATCATCAACTTGCACGTATTCAAAATATTTGAGTATTTGGAATTAGTAGTGAAAGTAATACCTGAGAATCAGTTTCCAGCAAGATGGAAAATAGATGATAGGTAATTGCTAGTTGTAATCCATGATATAGTCAGAGGCGAATCTAGGATTTGAGGCTTATGGGTTCCTGCCGTAATTTCATATTAATATACAATAATAACTGGGTTCAAAATCAGATATTTACTAATATTTAGTGAATTTCTTAATATAAATACATGGTCTACGCAAGAGTTACTGGGTTCCCGAAAACCCATAGCCCATGCACTAGGTCTGCCCCTTGATATAGTGCTTGAATTTATACAAGTAGGGCATTAGTTCTATATAATGGTTTAGAGTAACCAAGAATCCAATGGCCATGATAGTCACGAAAAACCCCACATGCGCCGCTAGTATAGTTGTAGGGTCATCAGCCCTATCAATGCTAAGTTTGTATATGCCTGGAAGTGGTGGGTGTTGGCGAACAAGGATGGTCTTAGTGGCTGTAATATGTGGTACATTGGGTCCCAAGTTTATAGAATAATAGAATAAGCTTATTCTATTTGTGAACTCAATTATTATTATATATTAATTTAAAATTACGATAGGAATCCATAAACTTGAAATCTTGGATCCGCCTCTAGGTATGGGAGGTCATTATTATTGTTACATAAGCGTTCTGGCCACTGGACATAGTTGTGGGATGGTAAAGGAATGTTAAAATATTTCTAACGTGTATGGCAGGCGGGCCATGGAGGATGTCTTCCAATTCATAGCCACAGATAGTACATGTGGTATTTGGGAGAAGGTTGCGAGAAAAGAGTAGAAGGTTCATTATACTTTCCCAATAGCTTAGCCATATACTGAGGAATCGATTCTCCTTTTTCTCAAGGCTCATCAGAAATATTTTGGACATGAGTTACATAGAACTTTCGTGAATAGTATCCATATTAGAGACTTCTCATTCGTTTGAACAACTGTCACTCACTCATATTCATATATAAACAAAATGCTTAATGGACGAGTGTGCAATAAAACTGGTGTCACAGTAAAAACCCAATACATTCCCAACACTATATCACAACCACCAACCTTTAATACTCTAAGATTTAATTTAAAATTCAATTCTTGCATTTTCCAACTTAAATTGCGACTTACCTATCTGCAACTCAGGTAATGCCTGTTTGCCGTTAAAATATCATGGTATAGTCAGTTTTCACACTGATCAATGAAAAATAGCCAGCGTTTACCAAGTCAATGAAAAATAGCCACTATTTTGCTGCAACAGGGACTGGTCCAGTATAATATACGGGAGTTCTGGTGCATTTGTGTACGAACTCCAGCATATTATGCTGGACCGGTATACTTTGCTAACTCCTGTAAAATTTGCGGGAGACTGGAGCACCAGTGCTCCAAACTCCAGTATATTATACTGGACAATTATACTTGCTGGAACTCCCGTAAAATTTGCGGGAGTTCCAGCATAATTATGCTTGAACTCCAGTAAAATTTGCAGGAGTTCTAGCATAGTTATCCTGGAACTCCCGTAAAATTTACGGGAGTTCAAGCATATTTATGCTGGAACTCCCATATTTGCGGGCGTATTTTTCCGGATTTTGAACAGTATTTTCGCTTAGATTTAAAGTGGCTAAATTTTAATGACTTTTAAAACTTGGCTATTTTTTAACGACCAGTGATAAATCTGGCTATTTTTGAATTTCTTCCCTGTCTTATGGGCTGGCCCAAGTCTTCTACAAGGGCTGAGATAATTTTCGTAATCTGTGGGTCAACACAACAACAACAACCCAGTATAATCCCACAAGTGGGGTCTGGGGAGGGTAATATGTACGCAGACCTTACCCCTACCCCGGGGGGCAGAGAGGCTGTTTCCAGGAGACCCTCAGCTCAAGACATCAGCAAGAGAC
>MU772366.1:60761-78704 GCA_026770625.1 Nicotiana glauca
ATCCAAAAACCAAAAAGGGTTGATACTGCTACCACTGGTGTAGCCCTGACAGTAGTAATGGAAATGAAGCTAGGCTTCAACAGACACAATGTTTATACAGTAAATGGACGGTAAGGAACAGAAATGTAATTCAATTTGAAATTTTGCTGTCAATGGAATTTTTTCTTTTTGGGAAAATGAATAAATTATTAATCAATAGAATTTACAAGATTACTATAAATGCTTATAACATCAACAATTAATCAACTACGTCTCAATCCGAAATTAGCTAGGAAGATCAAAGACTTAGTAAAAATTATAAAAATACTTACAAAATTGAAGAAAATGATGACGCTAGCAAGACAGAGCAGGTGCTCTTCTCGCTGTTGGACCCAAAATGATTGTGGGTCAACACGCTATCAATTAATATCGCCACCTTCTGCCATTTGATCCATCCTATAATCTTAATTGTTGAGGGAAACTTGCTTCTTCCAAGGATCGCGTTCAAAGTAAATTCAACCTATTCATAGGTGTCGGTTTTCTCTCCCTTCGGTTAGGGTTACTTATCGGGCGGATTGAGCGGTTATTTACTCTTAACGGTTTGGCTTATCGGTTATCGACTTTTAAATGTATTAATCCGCTAGCCACTCGATAAGATGTCCGGAAGATTGGTATCGGTTTAGTTCTTATCGTGCGATTATTGGGCGGTTTATCGGCTTAGAATACATATTCAAAAATCGAAATTATACCAGACATACATGTCTATTAAAAAAGCAGAAAACATCATTTGAGAGTGAAAATAGCAATACACTGAAGTAATGATCCAGCAACAATCTGACATTCAATGCTTAGCTGTACAACTGTATGATTATCTCACATATTCCAGTGAAGTATTTGGGGCATTTAGAATTGCCTCAGGGCACAAGAGAAATTTACTTTACAGTTTACACAAGAAATAGCAAACAACACACAAGATTACATGTCTCTCTGCTCTCCTAAAGTTACTACAACTTGTAGAATGAAAAAGTTGTTCCTGATCTTGGCTCCAACAATGTCAAAAGACCCTTAAATAAGAAAAAAGCAACAAACACATTAAAATGGAAGAGGCAATGGAGGATACAGTAGAATAAAAAATGAATTTTGTATTAATATTGCTCGAAAGAAATTGGTATAAATACCTTGCTGTAATTTAAACAGTAATAAAAACATTCTGCACTAAAACTAGAAAACTGATAAAACGCAAAGGAGCACAATATTCCCACCACAATAGCCATGATTCAATAACTAGGCAAAGTTTCTTTACTAATGTAGAAGTACACACAGCTGATACTTTTTGATGAATATACAAACATTGACAGAGAAAAAAAGTAGTACATAGAATTTGTAAGACACATTTTTACTGGGCACTAAGACAAAGTAAAACTCATCTAGTTCCATTTTTTACGTCTCATTTACAATAATTGGCATTCTCCTGCCAGGCACTACAGCTCCTCATTTTCTGTATATTGCAAGCAACCTAATAAGGCCAAACTCTTTTTTCTGATAGTTATGCAGCAAGCAGGATTAACACTGTTAGTTCAATTAACAGTAAATACACACTTATATACAACAAATACTTGAAGCCTCTAAAACCTTTCATAAAGTTGCGCCATTGTCATAAAGTCTTTAAAACCTTCTTTCTCAACAAAGCTAAAAGGAAGCTCATCAACTATTACCATACGATATAACACCCTCCTACATTTTTCTTGATCAAATTTTCAAGTAACAATAACTATGTAACCCTGACTACCCCCTCGGAGCAGATTGAAAGCCTAAATTTGATTGCTTTTTTATCAACAATAGCAGGGCGTTTAGGACACTTAAGAATATGAGAAAGAAGTGTCGACGTACCGTATTTGGTCTTAAATACATACTCAATAAAGCAATAGTCACATTTTGCTTTTGTGCTCCCTTCAGAAGTAATAATTTCTGTAAAATGACCCCACACAATATACCTTTTTCTCCTTTTTTTGGTTATATTTGACTCCATTGTTTGAGCTTGACTTATTGCATTTGAATTAGAAGCCCCACTTTTACCCATTATCACCTTATCACTTTGTATATTTTCAGCCATGTATGAGTCATGCAACAAGAAAAGAAAAGGAATGAGAATAAAAATATCAAGTTGTAACGGACCGCAATGCATTCCATGTTGTCAGAAAGATCTCCTCTTCTTTCGTTTCGTGAAACAATCAATGGCACACTCTTATTTCAATAGCTTTTGGAACAGAAACAATTATTATTATGTTCTAATTTTAATAGGTGATGGAGTGTAAAACCTGCCGAGATGCTATAACACAACTTCTCCAAGACCTGATACCTGCTTATGTTGAGATGATTGATCAAGATCTACGTACTAGCTCCGGAAAGCTACTGGAATTCTTAAGACGCAACTTCCACAATCACATCTCATGAAGAAGGATGTTGTGACTAGTTTGGTATGCAATTTTGAATATCATCTCTCCATTTTTAATTCTCCTGAACTCTTCTTAGGCTACCTATTTTTGTGGATGAGACACACTTATCAAAACCAGGATCTTGCGCTGAGTTTGAGCTATGACTTATAGTCTCTTCTTTTCTTTCTATATGATATGTATCCTATTTTCTATTGTTGCAATTGATGGAATTTATCATTTCACATTTCATTTTTTTCTTCAAATTTTCGGTTATATGCCAGATAAGTAGGGAATAACTTCTTTACTTCCATTGATCAGACAATGAAATCATCGAACAAATGTGTCAAGTTGAATCTAAAATCAGCTAATCAATACTCAGATACCCAAAATTTAGTAAACCAACAAATCGTTTAGTAACAAATTGGTAATGAATACCAAGAACCTAAGGCAAATCAAATTCGGGAACAAGTTAAAACGCTGAATTCGACCGGATGCCAATACAGGAAGGACCTTTTCTGAATTTTGATCCTAGTTGGCAAAGTATCCCCCAAGCAATGGTTTTTTTTTGGCTATTTTCTTTCGTTCCATGCCAAAGAAACTTTCTGCAGATTTCAGTTACTAGTCCAGTTACCTTCGTTCCACTAGGTTTGCATCTCAAACAGAATACTCTTTGTGAGAGAGTTATTAGTCCATTTTCTAATAAAGTGCATTAAAGAACTTTCATACAATTTTGCACATTCGTAATCCAAGCAGAGTTTTGGCCTGACAAATTGCAAAAGAGGCATAATATCTAGCTTAAGGCCCCCAATGAAACATGACACAAAGTGAGGCTCTAATACTAAAATCATTACACATTTAAGTTCATCAAATTGTCTTTGATAACTTTCAATAATGATGACCTGGTTAAGACGATTGAACTGTTTAATAATTTCGTCAAGCATTTTATTACCAACATTTTACAAATATCAGTACAGAAGTTGGCTCAAGAGACATCCTCCTTGATCCACCAAATAACCATCCAACTGTTGGGTTTTGGATGTATCTAATTAATATATTAAATATTTAAAAGTAGGTGAATGGGAAATGGAAGGAAATAAAATTTTTGAGTGAAATTTTAAGTTCCCCTTGGTAAATGGACATTGTCCCATATTGGAAGAGGAAGAAGTTTTTTATGGGTATATAAGCAATTGCTCTTCTTCTAGCTCTTAAAGAGTTGAGAAGAAGGTAAGCCTCGCGCCGTCGCCGTCGTCGCTCGGCTCGGATTTTCCGGATCCGGATCCGAATACTGTTAATAGTAAAATGTTATTAAATATTTATTTTAATAATAGAATATTAATATTCTTCTCTATCTTCTGCATACTTTTAGCATCAAACAAAGCAAAAACTAAGTGTGATTTACTACCGAACTTTGTGTTCGCTGAAACACTGAGGTTTGAAGTACCACTACACTAGTGTGTAATTCGTTCTATCCTAGGAGGAAATAATCCATAACCTTGGGTACTAGGAGAGGATTAAATTCCTTAAGGAAACATTGTCAATTCAGTGGGCTCGAATTGGTTTTCTGTCATTTCTGTTTATATTCATTTATATTTCCAGAATTATTTTACAAATACAATATAATAACAAGTTTAAGGAATTTAATATATATTTTCTGTATTTGTACTCACTGTTTCTGGAAGAGTAAAACCTTCGTGGTTTTGTACTCTATTAAAACATACGTGATTTTAACGTTTGTGTCATTCTTTTACAGAAATGACTAATGAGAATGAGAACCAAGCTGTTCCAATGGTAACTGCCAATGCCTCAACAAGCCGAATGACAATGGCAGCATTGGCACCAGCGGAAAAACCCAAAAAAATTTCCGGGATTGATTTCAAGTGCTGGCAGCAAAAGATGTTCTTCTATTTGACTACTCTAAGTCTCCAGAAGTTCATCAAGGAAGATGTTCCTGTGCTATCCGATGAAACTCCAGAAACTAAACGCTTTCTCGTAATTGAGGCGTGGAAGCATTCAGATTTTTGTGCAAGAATTATATTCTAAGCGGGCTGGAGGATGCTTTGTATAACGTCTACCGTGGCATGGAAACGTCAAAGGAACCGTGGACTGCGCTTGAAAAGAAATACAAAATCGAAGATGCCGGGTTGAAAAAGTTTGTTGCTGTAAAGTTTTTGGACTACAAAATGGTAGATAGCAAATATGTTATTACCCAAGTCCAGAAATTGTAAGTGATTATTCACGATCTCCTTGCTGAAGGTATAAACCAAATTAATATTGATGTTGAAAGTAATAATCTTAGTATTTTTACAAACAGAAATTTCATTGAAGGTCTTGTCATCAATGAAGCATTTCAAGTAGCAACGATGATTGAGAAGTTGCCTCCTTTGTGGAAGGACTTCAAAAACAACTTGAAACACAAACGCAAGGATATGTCCCTTGAAGATCTCATTGTTCGGTTGAGAATCGAAGAGGACAATAAAGCTGCTGAAAAGAGAGGCCGTGAAAACTCAACAATAATGAGAGCAAATATTGTTGAAGAGAACAAAAAGAGGAAGAAGGCTTCTGGACCGAAATACAACCCAAGCAAGAAGCGGTTCAGTGGAAACTGCTACAACTGTAGAAAAACCGGACACAAATCTACGGAGTGTCGTGCTCCGAAGAAAGACAAGAAGAAGGGTCAAGCAAACATGGTTTAAAAGCATGATGATGTTAATGATTTATGTGCCATGCTTTTTGAATACAACTTGGTGGGCAATCCTAAAGAGTGGTGGATTGATTCTGGAGCCACTCGCCATGTTTGTGCTGTTAGAGAAGCTTTTGCTTCTTATGCTCCTGTTGGACCCGATGAGATGATTTCTATGGGAAATGCTTCAAAGGCGAAGATTGAAGGATGTAGGAAGATATTTCTCAAAATGACTTTCGGCAAAGTGGTGACTTTGAATAACGTCCTTCATGTTCCCGAGATTAGGAAGAATTTAGTCTCTACTGGACTTCTTGTTAAGAATGGTTTTAAATATATTTTTGTTTCCAATAAGGTTGTAATAAGTAAGAATAAAATGTTTGTAGGAAAATGTTACCTCACTGAGGGCCTTTTCAAGCTGAATATAATGGTTGTGGAAAATAATAATAAAATTTCAACTTCGTCTTACTTACTTGAGTCAAATGAATTATGGCATATATGTTTGGGTCATGTCAATTATAAAACCTTACGGAAAATGATTAATTTGGAAGTATTGCCTAAGTTTGAATGTGACAAATCAAAATGTCAAGTAGGTGTGGAATCTAAGTATGTTAAACATCCTTATAAGTCAGTTAAAAGGAATTCAAATCCTTTAGACTTAATTCACACATATATTTGTGACATGAAGTCAATACCATCTCGCGGTGAAAAGAAGTATTTCATAACTTTTATTGACAATAGTACAAGATATTGCTATATTTACTTACTTAATAGTAAAGATGAAGCAATAGATGTATTTAAGCAATACAAAAATGAAGTTGAAATTCAACTTAACAAGAAAATCAAAATGATATGAAGTGATAAGGGTGATCAATATGAATCTTCTTTTGAACAAATATGTTTAGAATATGAAATTATTCATCAAACAACGGCCCCTTATATGCCCTAATCCAATGAAATTGCAGAAAGAAAGAATCGTTCATTAAAGAAGATGATGAACGCATTATTGATAAGTTCTGATTTGCCACAGAACTTGTGGGGGGAAGCTGTTCTTACGGCTAGCCGAATACTAAATCGAGTACCCCATAGCAAAACACAATCCATTCCATGTGAAAAATGGAAAAGAAGAAAGTCCAACTTGAATTATTTTAAAGTGTGGGGGTGTTTGGCAAAAGTGCAAGTTGCTAAACCCAAAAGGGTAAAAAGAGGACTGAAAACCATTGATTGTGTTTTCATAGGATACGCGACTAATAGTAAAGCATATCGATTTCTGGTTCATAAATAAAAAAAATCTCGACATTCATAATAATACGGTTATAGAATCAGATATATCTGTATAAAAAGGTATGTGAGTCAATTGGTGAAGGATCTAAATGACCTCGGGAAGAAATAAAAAAAGTACACTTAACCAGGAGGATCCAAGACGTAGTAAACGTCAAAGAACGTCTACTTCATTTGGACCAGATTTTGTGACTTTCTTATTGGAAAATGAGCCTCAAACATTTAAAGAAGCTATGTCTTCTTCGGAATCATTGTTATGGAAAGAGGCAGTCAATAGTGAAATAGAATCCATACTGAACAACCATATATGAGAATTGGTTGATCTTCCTCCTGTAAATAAACCGTTAGGTTCTAAATGGATCTTTAAGAGGAAAATGAAAGATGATGACACTATTGACAAGTATAAGGCAAGACTTGTGGTAAAAGGGTATAGACAACGAGAAAGTCTTGACTATTTTGATACATACTCTCCATTTACAAGAATTATGTCCATACGAACATTAGTAGTGTTAGCTGCAGTTTATGGTCTTGAAATTCATCAAATAGATGTAAAGACAGCCTTCTTAAATAGAGAGTTGGAGGAAGAAATCTACATGGAACAACTTGAAGGGTTAGTGGTTCCAGGTAAAGAAAAGAAGGTCTGTAGACTTGTTAAGTCCCTTTACGGATTAAAACAAGCACCTAAACAATTGCATGTTAAATTTGATCAAACAATGTTGTCAAATAGATTTAAGATAAATGAATGTGATAAATGTGTGTACATTAAAAATATTCCAAATCACACAGTCATTATTTGCTTATATCTGGATGATATGCTCATAATGTGTAATGACATTGGCAACATAAATGCTACTAAGCGTATGCTAACTAGCAAGTTTGATATGAAAGACTTGGGAGTTGCTGATTTAATTTTGGGAATTAAGATCCATAAGACTTCTCAAGTTCTAGCATTGTCACAATATCATTATATTAGGATAGTACTTGAAAAATTTAAGCACTTGGGCTTTAAAATTGCAAAGACTCCAATTAATGTGAATCTTGCATTAGCAAAGAACGAAGGCCAGAGCATATCACAATTGGATTATACTCGTGTGTTGGGTTGCTTAATGTACATTATGAATTATATACGACCAGATATAGCTTGTGCTATAAGTAAATTGAGTCGATATATGAGTAATCTAGGTCAATATCATTGGATGGCCATGAAACGAGTTTTGGGGTATTTAGTACATACCCAGAACTTTGCTTTGCACTACAGTAAATATCCTGCGGTTATTAAGGAATACTGTGATGCAAATTGGATCACCGGATCAACTGATTCCAAGTCCACAAGTGGATATGTATTCAATATTGGTGGAGGAGCGGTATCTTAGAGGTCATCCAAACAAACTTGTATTACCCGCTCTACAATGGAGGCTGAGTTCATAGCCTTGGATAAAGCCGGTGAAGAAGCTAAATGGCTCAGAAATTTCTTGGAAGATATTCCATTTTGGCCCAAACCGTTGGCACCAATATGCATACATTGTGATAGTCAAGCGGCAATTGAAAGGGCCGGGAGGGTTATGTATAACGGTAAGTCTCGTCATATACGACGAAGATATAAAACCGTTAGACAATTACTCTCTAGAGGAATTATCACGATTGACTATGTAAAGTCAAGTGATAATGTGTCGGATCCACTTACAAAAGGCCTAACTAGAGAGGTAGTTGAGAAGTCATCAAGGGGAATGGGACTGTGGCCGAGAAAAAGTTATAGTGGCGGTAACTCTACCTAGAAGACTGGAGATCCTAAGATCTAGGTTCAAGGAGACCAAACAAAGTCATTTATGGCGGTTCAACATTGTCAACTAAACTTTTGGTCCATTATCGTGATAGGACAATGTTCAGTACCAAGGATAAAGCATTAAGGCTTTTTAATGATTTATAAATTTGATACATCGTAATAGTGTATCTACGGGATGACACGTTTAGGAATCACCTATGTAAGTGAAAAGTGTTAGCCGCTTCAAGGAGAACATTGTGAGGCCAGTTCTCTACGCACTTATGAAACCAGACAGTGTTCATGGATGAAACGAACACAATAATGAGAACCAAAGATGGTAGGATTGGTTGTGTGACTTGTGGTTGTCTAGGTATACACTAAAGTTCGACGGTTCAAAGATATCAAATCTATCGATTGATCGAGTATATCCGACATAAGTTCACTACGGAAAGTTCAGAGGGAAACCTACTTATCCAGATACCATTAATCCTTACTTGCGAGTCATACATTTTTTCATGCATACTTCCGTGATATAGCCATTCCTCATTCATGTGAGGAATTGTAGGGTTTTGGATGTATTTAATTAATATATTAAATACTTAAAATAGGGTGAATGTGAAATGGAGAGAAATGAAATTTTTGAGTGAAATTTTAAGTTCCTCCTTGGTAAAGGGACATTGTCCCATATTGGAAGAGGAAGAGGTTTTTTTATGAATATACAAGCAATTGCTCTTCTTCTAGCTCTTAAAGAGTTGAGAAGAAGGCAAGCCTCGCGCCACCGTCGTCGTCGTCGTCGCTCGGCTTGGCTCGGCTTTGGCTTCGGCTTCGGATTCAGATTCAGATTTGAATTTGGTCAAATGATCGATTAATTTTTTGAACCAAATTTATTTGTTAATAGTAAAATATTAACAGAAATGTTATTCAATATTTATTTTAATAACAAAATATTAATATTAAATAAATATTAATATTAAATCCGTTTCAGTTATCCAAATTTCAGTTTTTTGTTTTGTAACAAAAAATTAACTACCCATTTATGTAATGGCATTTATGCTATAGCCTTTTTGCAGAAACAACCATTCTGAAGAGTTGCACCTCTTCAGATTTCAGCCCAACTTTGGCTATAAATACAACACTATTCTGCTCAGAATTTCACTGTGATTTTCTGAGTTTCTTCTCCTTCTTCTGCATACTTTTAGCATGAAACAAAGCAAAAAGTAAGTGTGATTTGCTACTGAACTTTGTATTCGCTGAAACACCGGGGTTTGAAGTACCACTACACCAGTGTGTAATTCGTTCTATCATGGGAGGAAATAATCCATAACCTTGGGTACTAGGAGGGAATTAAATTCCTTAAGGAAACACTGTGAATTAAGTGGGCTCGAATTGATTTTCTGTCATTTCTGTTTATGTTCATTTCTATTTATATTCATTTATATTTCCAAAATTATTTTACAAATATAGTATAATAACACCAATTACTAATCATCAAAATGATTTAAGTGTATGGCCATATAATCAAGTCTTACTTGATAATAATACGTGTTCGGTGGAGCCTACAAATTTCACTATTTTTGCTTAAAAATTCTCCTGCTTATTCTCCAGTTTATCCATACATTTCATAGATTCCTCCATATTTATAGATGAACTTTGACCCGCCACAACCCATCATTTGGAGATGGCTCTTTCTATTTATCCAACATTTCGAATGCCAAGAGCTAAGGCTCTGATACCAAATTGTAGCATTTGAGCTACTAAATTGCATGAGAAGTAAGAACAATAAAGCAAAAGAGAAAATTAAATAAAGAGAAAAGATTTCATATCATCAATACCCGCCTGATTACAATGATTGGCTATAAATGTCCACTAGGCTAGCTAAAAATGTAACCACCCTTCTCAAAATTTGGTAGGTGTTCGATTCTAGAACCTTATATAAAACAAAAAGTCTTTAGTTAATAAAAAGAAAAGATAAGGTATGAAAACAAAAATAACAAAACTACAGTACTAAGAGTAACCAAAAGAAAAGACTTAAATTATTATCACCTCATCTCTCTAACTTAGTCAGTCAGAGCTCCTCTACCATATTCGTCGGACTGCGACATTTATGTGTTCACAAACCTGCAATTCTTCCGAACTTCACCATTCACATAAGTCTCAAGATTCGTAATGTTCCCTAATTTTATCATGGACTCCGCGAATTGCTCGAAGAATGCAATTGGATTTGCAGCATATTCCTCAACAAGCTTCTTTGTTTGAAATCCAAGGAAACTTGAATAGAGTTCTTGGTCTGAATTGATGAGTCCTTCTCCTCTAAGCAAAACATGGTAATAAGAATTGTCAAATAAATTGGGCGTGACATAGTCCATGGCTGTTTCATTGTTGTCTGATTCAGTTCCAATAGGAGGACATACTGATTTCAAGTTGCTAAGGTATGTCTGAGAAATTGGATTCAATGAAGTAGTCACTGGGAAATCTCCATATATTCTCTTCTTGAAATTTACACAACGAACCTTCCCAATCGTGTGGGCACCTGCCATTTTTAGCAAGCCAAGAACAAGATTTTGTGTAAGTTTCACGAAGAAACTGTAGAAGTAGAACAATTCATAATAGTAGAATACTTACCAGAAAGAGCAACCATATCAGTAACAGAAAGGCCCTGAGATATAAACTTAGAAATAATAGAAATAAGCCCTTCATCAGCTGTTGGAAGATTTGTATCAGTTAAGGCATATCCTGCACTTCTTGAGTCTTTTCTACCTAATGGAACATCCCAATATGGTCCACCTACCTGTGACCAACATACACATTATCTGTACACTAGCAATATATCGTAATTTTACACCATCAGATTAAGTTAACCAACAACAACAGTAATATTTATAACAAAACCTGATACATTAATATGTTATTGCCGGTTAAATTGCATGGACAGTAAAATGCTTAAATTAGTGACTAAACTAAGAAACCTAAACACAATATATTAATTTTAGTAACACAATAATTACCAGAAGAACTGCATCTCTAGCAGCTACTGTTAGAATATCAGCGCAAGAAACAATTCCTGGACATTCTGATTCAAGCCTGTTTTTAATTCTATCAATAATTCTGAATCCCTTCAATGCATTCTTGTTGTTGGGTGCTTTCTTTTCTCCTTGTAAAGTCACTGTATCATCCAGCAACACCGAGCCGTCGCAGCCCTGAAAAATTAAAATCCAAGCTTTTTTTCAGCAGCTTCAATTGGTTTTTGTAATTACAAGTAGAAAAAAAACTGTTTTACGAAAAAAATTAGCACAGTTTGACATGTCGATTATTACTCCCTCCAATTTAAAAAATTAGAGAGTGTGTTTGGCTAAGCTTATAAGCTGGTCAAACTAACTTACAAGTACTTTTCGGCTTATCTATACGTTTGGTAAAGTTAAAAGTGCTTATAAGTCAAATAAGCCAAAAGCTGGTCACCCCTAGCTTATGAGTTTTTAGCTTATAAGCACTTTAAGTTTGACCAAGATTTTTACTATTTTATCCATAAAATTCCTTTTTAGAAACTACTACATTGACACTCACTGTCTCAAGTATTTTTTCAACCTAACCCCCTAACCTCCCCCCCCCCCCCCCCCCNCCTCTTCAAGTTTGCATTTCTCATTGATAAACAAATACTCTATTCCTTTGCATATTTGATCTATGTGATTGTGTATTAATATTTGAATTGTATCTAATAAATGAAGACATGTCAAAATTTTGGTGTATTACTTTCTAAGTGTTGTGGTGATGAAGATAGTGTTTGTTTCTCTTCAAATATTTTATCGTATTTAGGATTATTTTTTACTGAGAAACTTTTGTCAATTTATTAATTATTATAACTTATGATTATATGCTTATCATAAAATAAATTATATTTATCATAAAAATTATCTTATTTAAGCACAATTGTATTTAAAATAAAATGACAAATAAAATATTTTGTATTTGAAGCGATCTAGTTCTAAGGTTATTTAAGTCATTTTAACAGAAAAAGAGTTTATCAGCACTTTTTTATCAAATGTTGTAGCAACTTATTATCAATTTCAACACTTGTATCCAAACATGTAACTGCTTATTTGTTAAATCAGTTTCGGCATTTAAAAGTACTTTTCAATACCTAATGCTTATCAGCTACTTCAAATCAGCTAATCCAAACGGGCTCTTAGTCATTTGGATATTTGTCTAAAAAAATTGACAATTTAAAAATGAGTTTAAGTTCTATGTATTGACTATATAAAAAATAGTTACACAATTAGGTAACTACAAGTATGTCTCTTGATAAATATTAATTGGTAATCTGATAAAAACAACAAGTAACCTGGCATTATAGATTAAAATTCGTTGATAGTGTAAAATAAAAATTATTACATAGTAAGAGTTTGTAACTTAAATAATAATTTAGGAAAACAAGAAGCATATAGTGAATTTACTCTTACAGCCACAATGAATTGAATGTTAATTAAATGGGACATTTAAGCGCGATAAAAGACAGTTCAGATAATTAATACTCTTACGATTAAGTCTGGTAAATATTTTTAGGAGTGTGTCAAATCTTTAAAAAACAGATAATATGGAGTGGATGTAACATTTTTTACCTGAACAAAGCAGTCATGGAAATGTAATCTCAAAATCAAAGCAGCATTACGAGGATCAGAAAGACAGGCACACTCCATTTCTTTCCTCACAATTTCAAGCACAGAAGGGCAAGTTGATTTGTAGTAATCCAAACTTAAATGTGGATCACTAATTCCATGCAATTTGCTAGTAAAAAATATGCCAAGTACCAAAACCATGCATTCCAAATTCTGAATTCTCGAGTTAAGAGAATAATTAGGAGCCATTTCTTTGCTAATTTCTTGCTTTGGCAGTACTAGCTGTCTGAGACTAGTTAATTAGTAGTGAAGAGAAAGATTAAAAGTAGATGATCAAGACACTGAGTTATATAGTAAAGAAGAAAGGGAGTTAACTTAGGATTTTGGAGAATTGGACGTCATTTTCCTAGTCACGTGTCTGGTTAATTCCTATGTGATTTTAGTATAATTTGTAAGAATGTATAAGGTAGTCAAGAGAAGATGTAACTAATTTTAGAGTGGTTGGGAATGTCTCAAACCAAAATTTCCAAATAAAATGAGATTTAAATCAAAGGTTTGTGGCTTTTATGATAGAGTTCTGTACGCATAGTTTTGGCAAGTGACCAAACCCATTGTCTTCTATAATTACAAGCCAAAATTTGATCCCTTCAACTTTTGCAGAGAATATTCATTTACAAATGTCAAAGTTTTTAATGAAGACCAAATATGAAAATAAAATTTTAGGGAATTTCTTTCGTTACTTTTACTTTGTATTTTTCTAGATGAGAATTTTTTTAGTTTTATTTGTCACAATCTAAGTTTCGAGAACAAACCGTCACAATCCCGACACCCAAACTTTTTCCATTCCTGCGGTGCATAGGCAGACGTAGGGCATGTGCTCTAGTGTTTAACTGAAATCATTATTTTTAACCCACTGATTTTAGATTCTGAATTTGCTTTGTGCATAGGAAGGCTCTCCAATATGGTTAATTAATGGGATCCCACGTCTGAAGTGAGTCTTGAAAGTTAATCTAATGATGCTTCAATATTGTAGTAAGTACTAATTAATGTTACTTCTTAGCTTTCTTGGGCTAATTGACTAGGAAAGGGACACGTCTTATTAAGGATATTATAGTTCGCAACTCCTTTAATACATTTAAGTTATTTATTTGATTATTCAAGCCTTATAACAAGATGAGATAATTAACAACTTAACATAGCTGTTTGAATAGTAGAAAACTTAATATTTTCTTGATCTGATTTTTGTTCGTAACTATATATATATATATATTTTTTTTTTTTTAATTTTTTCTTTCTTGGGTTCTAGTTCGTACCTGCTAATTCAATTTTTTTGGCCAAATGACTCGCTTGTCCTGAATCGAAGCTAAAAGACTTCCAACTCTGTTTGTTTGGCATGTAAAGTTGCTCAACTCGGATATTGCAATTTCTTCAAGGGTAACAAAAGATCAATTAACACGCTATTCTTCCCATGGGTTTCCTTTAGGGACAGGAATACTTGTTTTCTTAAATTTTGCCACATTTTCGTTCTCTAGAAATTATGAGAAAGATCATTTAGTCATACAGTCATAATTAAGTCGCGAACTAAAAATTTCTCCATAGGTGTTCAAATTTTAAAAATATGCACATTTGATTTGTGTATTATATTATTCACAGTTGAAGAAAAACTATGAAAAGTAATAATTGAAAATTTATCTTATGTTGGACAAATTTATCGGGAAAGATGGTTGATAAAAAGAAGAAAATTAATCAAAGTATGAAAACCCAGAAGGCTTTGACGTTAGAGAACTCTTTGCCCCGGTCCAAAGTTTGCTACCGGGTTGAAGAGAACTATTCTCCCAAAATGAGTACAATGCTTTTAGCCGAAACGACTTCCTGGTCATTTAAATTTGTAGTATTTTTGAAAGTCGTTATAAGAGCTTTGGATTTTCTCATTTGAACACTCGAATTCATGATTCCCTTAACTAATAAACACATCTGACCCTTGTGCCTATGCGCGTGTATTATACATACACAGACGTGTCTATTCAATTAGCAAATGACCAATCCATAAGTAAGACCCACCCCAACTAATAACATGTGTAATTTTTAAATAAAAATTGTCACCTATATTTATATTTTAAAAATAAAAATAAATACAATAAGAAAGAAAAAACCTATAAACCGTTCCAGCTTCCTCTTCCNTCCTAGGTTCTTCTTCGTCCTCTCCTCTCTCTCCAAATTTCTTATTTCTTTCTAGTTAGGTAGATTGCCGAAGAAATTTTCCGATCAATACTGTCACAGAATTGATTTTCTTTAAAGTTGTGACAATTAATTCGTTGTAGTGGCCAATTAGCGTGACCTCCTCAACAGCAGGAATCGATTGGCGTTGCTCTTGGGCGATTTGGACCACTATAATGCCATCTATGACCAACTGGAGCCCGCTGGAGAGTTGCAGGTCATCAAAGTGGCGATTCTTACAGTGAAATCTCCTGATTTTTTGTGGAGATGTAATTCTTGGTGTGGAGAACAATCTCTACGACTTGGAATTGCAAGATTGAATGGTTAAAAATTGAAGAATAGTCAGATATGTGGGCTGAATATGGAGCTTTTAAGTTTGATTTATCAAAATTTTGATTATAACTTTAATTAAGCATAAAAGGTGAAAAGACGGGAAAGGATGAAGAAGATAAATGGAGAGGGGCGAGAGTGGGGTGGAGGTGGGGATATAGGCGAAGATAAAGGGAGGGGGTGGCTTTTCTCTAAATCTGACCCGATAAATTTTCTATTTTTTAAAACTAATTATTTTTTTTAATTATTTATCATATTCACGCGCTTAATACCGGTGATTAGCACACAATTGGCCACATCGGCTATAATATTGCCACCTAAGCATAGTCAACAGTCAAATTTGTTGATTAATAAATATTTTTTCAAGTAAAGGTGTTCAACAACAACAACAACAACAACCCAGTATAATCCCACAAGTGGGGTCTGGGGAGGGTACTATGTATGCAGACCTTACCCCTACCCCGGGGGGCAGAGAGGTTGTTTCCAGGAGACCCTCGGCTCAAGACATCAACAAGAGACGATAAGTTAGTACTATCAATAGAGTCATACTAAAAATAACATAAAATACACAACATAACACAAAATAACAAAATAGCATCAATATAAGAAATATACGAAATACGAAATAGATGAAAGGTGTGACGACCCGAACCGTCGTCTCGTGAGTTACTACCCCGTTTTTCCCATTTTCTACTTCCTTATGTTTCATTATCGGTATTGGGTGCATTAGAATTTAATTGGAGTGATTTTATTAAGAAATGAGACACTTAGTCTCTTTTAAGAAGGCTTAAGTTGAAAAAGTCAACCAGATGTTGACTTGTGAGTTAGAGGGCTCGGAATTGAATTCCGATGATTCGGTTAGCTCCGGGTGATGATTTAAGACTTAGGAGCGCAATCAGAAATAATTTTGGAGGTCCGATGAAGAAGTTAGCCTATTTTGGTGAAGTTAATATTTTGGTAATTTCCGGTTGATAGGTGAAATTTTGATCCGGGAGTCGGAATAGAATTCTGAGAGTTTCAATAGTTTCGTTAGGTGATTTTGGACTTGTATGCAAAATTTCAGTTGATTCGGAGGTGTTTAGATCGGGTTTTTGATTGAATGAGAATTTCGAAAGTTTTGGTTTAACTTAAGCCTTGATTTGATGAAAATTGACGATTTTGATGTTAACAATAGTGTTTTTATGGCTCGAGCAAGTTAATGGAGCATTAGAACGTATCTGTACTTTTGGTTGATGTCCCGGGGGCCTCGGGTGTGTTTCGGGTGAGTTTTGAGCGAGTACGGACACCCCGGAACTTAGAAAAATGGAGGTGGCAGCAGTGGAGACGCGGCTCCTTTTCAGCGCGCGGCCGCGCACGGGAAGATCTGCAGGCTGCTAGTTCTACTTCGGAAGCTCATTTCTTTTGATCTACATGGAATTTTGAGGTGATTAAAAAACGAAAGTTGTAGAGCTTTGAATCTAGTTTACAGAAACATATTATAATAGGCATTTGGACATCTGTAGAGAAAGTTTTGGCCAAAATAGTGAAGCCTGTCACTGCAGTCAAATTGCTGCACGGCCGCGACCATTTTTGTGCGGTCAGCAATCCCTGGGCGCGGACCGCGGTCATTTTTGTGCGGTCAGCACTGTCGGAATCCGAGGGGTACTCTATAAATACGAGGTTTTGGATTTTATTTAATTTTTGGACATAGAGAGCTCGGATTTTGGCGATTTTTTCGAAGGATTTTCAAGAAATTCATTGGGGTAAGTGATTCTAACTCAGATTTGGTGAGAGTACATGAATCTATTATTGAATTCATCATTTAATTAGTGATTTGAGATGAAATTTGGGAAGAAAATTTTGGAATATTTCAAAAATATAAAATAAAGATTTGAAGGACTAAATGGTGTCGGAATTGGATAAATTTCGTATGGTTAGACTCGTGGCGAGATAAGGATCGTATTTATGTAAAAAATTTTGGATTTCGAGAAGTGGGCCCGGGACTCGGGTTTTGCAAATTTCATGATTTTCGATATTTTTCGAGTCTTTTCGATTGGGTTATATTCCCTTAGCCTATTGTAATATATTCATTGTGGTTTTGGCCAGATTCGACGCGCGAAGAGGTAAATTCGAGAGGCAAGGGCATAGCGGAGTAGACGTTTGACCGTCTTGAGGTGAGTAATGATTTTAAATGATGCCCTGAGGGTTTGAAACCCCGAATTACACAACATACTGCTATGTTGAGATGAGACACGCGTTGTATGACTAGCGCGGGGTCATTTACTATTGGGGATTGTGACTTGGTCCATCGCAGTTGATATTTTACTGCGTATTTGATAAAGATTTACTGTTTTCACCATGATTTGGGCTTATTGCCATATTTGGGCTTCATGCTAATTACCTGAAATCTTTTGTGAATTTACATCACTATTTTCCTCACGAATTGAAATGCTAGTTGAACTCAGTCCAATTGAATTATATTATTTTTTGAACTTCAGCTACGTTTATACTCAACTCGAGATTTAATGATATTTAAAATGTTGTTGAACTGAGCACTATTATTTTACTGATGCCCAAGAGGCTTATGATTATTTTCTTGACTGATTGAGGCCGAGGGCCATCTGTGAGGATATGTTGAGTGATGTAAGGAGGCTTTCAGGCCTCGAGTGTTAT